>JBBPBX010006692.1:0-14332 GCA_038048925.1 Garcialebias charrua
GGGCCACCGTAGTTAGTTAGCCAGGCAGCTCCCAATGGAGCCTGCTAGCAAGGAGGGAGACCCTGCATGTTTCAACTTGCTCCTTCATCTTTAAAAATCATTTTAGATCCTACTATGTTCTGTGGAATACAGAGCTTAACAAGACATTGGTAACTGTTTCAGGACATTTTCAACACCCCCACTTCCATGTTAGCATACGGCGCTAGCATGCTAACGTTAGCATACGGCGCTAGCATGCTAACGTTAGCATGCGAAGGCTATTCGTATTTCCAGGATAGAAATGCCCATTAATGCACTAAATCACCAAACTGTTTTTGACAAACTTAAGTGATATCCTTCAGATTCAAAAAAGTCTTCTGCTTCCATTTTAAATGACAGACAAGAGGACAGTAATGATGGGTTTATAGCTTCAGTGTTATTGTAAGATAGCAAAGGAGGTCTTAATTGTGTCATAAAAGTGCGTCCAGAAAATTACTACAGAAATCACTGCACTTCGGCATGTAGCAGGAAAAATGTAAAAAAACTATTTCTTTAAGCTACTGACTTGAAAAAAGCATACTAAGTATGTTTATGTGTGTTGTTTACTATATGAAATTCTTGTTATATCGATTTTTTCAGATTTGATTACATTTCTCCTTTAAGACAAATCACATTTGCATTTTGAGGTCTAAGCGGTGAGATTTGTCCATGAGCCTCATTCAGATTCAGCCACAGTTCTGTGATGTTTTACAGCCAGCTGCTTTCCTGATAAGCGCACACAGAAAGTTCTCCGGGGTGGGGGGTGGGGGGCGACAGATACAGTTGGATGAAAATCTTAAAATCTGTTGGAATCCTGGCAAAAACCAATGCAGATATGTTCCTGTCTTTGATTTTTTTTGTACATCTACCTTATAATGTTTTTGCTACTTTTTGCTACTTTTTCTTTTGTTTATTGTTTAATGTATTTGTATCACTGATGTTCATCATTCTTTAGTTTGTAGCAGGTCGCTTTCGTAAATGAGCCCTCGAGGCTCAATAAGATTTACCTGACTAAATAAAGGTTGAATGAATGGATCCCTTGGTCACACATGACCCAGGAGAAATTTGTGCGCCTCATTCAGATTCAGCCACAGTTCTGTGATGTTTTCAGCCAGCTGTCCTGGAAGTGCTCACATCCCAAGGCTGTTTGTAGCCAGATTAGAAAAGCCTTGGTTCTTGTTTTTCTTCAGACAGACAGTTTACTTTTTCCTGTAGCCTTGAGTGTCTTTATGGGCGATCCAATCCAATTGTCTCAAATTCCGATAGAACAGTGCTCCACAAAGCCAAACAGTAAAGCTTTTCCATCATAAATCCAATGATATACATCGTCCACAGACAGGACTGACAGACACTTGACCTTTCACTCGCCTCCAGAATCCATCACGTAACCGCCAGGGTACGTCTGTGACGGGCAGCTGGCTCTCCCAGACCTTGACTCTTAGTAGAAAAAATATCTTGTCAATAGAGTTGATCGCCCATTATCCAAATCCATAATCACTTTGCGTTCGAGAGATGAGTGCCGAGGAACTGCAGACAAGACAAAGGGCCACGCAGGGAGAGGAAAGAGGGAGAGGAAAGAGGGAGAGGAAAGAGGGAGAGGAAAGGAGAGGAAAGAGGGAGAGGAAAGGCAAGACGCAGCCGCTCACCACCAGTGCAAGGCAAAAGAAAAAAAAAGATACTTAAAGATACTGACTGCTCAGCAGCTTCTTTGACCCTACCTGCTGCAGAGTCCAGACCTGAACCTCACTGAGAGTGTGTGAGGAGCTGGAGAAGCCTGAGCAGGGATGGTCCTCACTACAACATCTGGAGAGACAACGAATCGTAGCCACAGCTGAGGTCCAACAGGAAGTGAAGTTTTCTTTTCAGAATAAAGCAGGAGGGCTGACGTTTATTATGAAACGTACTTCCTGCCGTGGTTCAGCAGGACTCTCAGGTGCATCGTCAGCAGACAATGTGACGACAGATGTTTCACCATCAGACAGAGGTGCAGGGTAACACCACGTTGACCCGCCTGTCCATTGTCCTCTGCAGGTGTGGGACATGAGGAGAGGGACGGCCGTCATGGACCTGAAGCAGCACGAGGACTACATCAGTGACATCACCGTGGACCAGGCCAAGAGGACCCTGCTCACAGCCAGGTGAAGCTGCACGCACGTCTCACCTGTTGTTGGACTGTGTTCGTCCATCTCGAGTCCTCAGACTCTGAGAAGACAGACATGCAGAGCTCACAGTCACGATGCGTTCACACTTGAGTTTTCTCTGACCCGGTCCACGCTGCTTCCACAGCGGTGACGGCACCATGGGCGTCTTCAACATCAGGAGGCGGCGCTTCGAGCTCCTGTCCGAGCACCAGAGCGGAGACCTGACCTCGGTGGCGCTGATGAAGAGAGGGAAGAAGGTGGTGTGCGGCTCCAGCGAGGGCACCGTCTACATCTTCAACTGGAACGGCTTCGGAGCCACCAGCGACCGCTTCGCCCTGAAGGCCGAGTCGGTGGACTGCATCGTCCCCATCACGGACAGCATCATGTGCACCGCCTCCATGGACGGCTACATCCGGTGAGTTGGCTCACGGACGTCACCATAAACGTCTCAGACGTCTCCTGCGGGTCTGAAAGAGCGAGAAGGTCCTCGCTGCAGCAAACAGAAAGAGGCGGGGACGTTGTCCGTCCCTACCTTATATGGAAGTGGTACTGTTGCACTCCGGAAATGAAGGGGGCGCTATTTCCTGTACCAGCCGTGTTAATTTAATAATACTGTAATAATAATAATGCATTGTATTTGACACCGCCTTTCAAAATGGCACTAGTGATATTGTCTATTTTAACTTATTTATTTTAAGAATACTTTTCACTACATCAAAATCTATTAATTGAACTCCAGCGTTCTTAAAGTATTTGGTTGTATATGTTTTCTTACTCGGTGATGGACTAGCGATCTGCCCTTGGTCCAACCGCAGCAGCCCTCGTGAATCCACTATAGGGATGAGTGTGCGTGTATGATAATTTAGGATGGATAAATGCCAAGATGGTGCAGAGGCAGGGGAGCCGGCTTGGGACCTGAAAGACCCGGGTTCAATCCCCGGTCACTGCATACCTTGTGGTATTATTTTATTTTTTAAGCCTTTTGTTTCGGATAGATGGGGTGAGAATAGATGCATACATCTACATAATAATTCTTTGTTGTTGCTTGTTTTAAGTTGTGGAGTTCCTCAGGGATCGATACTCGGTCTGAAATTGTTCATTTTGTATGTTAACGATTTGGTTAAAGTGTCTGGGGTCACTAAATGCATTCTTTTCGCTGATGACACAACTTTTTTTGTTCTGGAAATAATTTTGAACAATTACTGGATTTATTGATGAAGGAGTTTGAAAAAATCCAAAACTGGTTTAGACTTAAGAAATCATCATTAAATCTGGATAAAACATACTACCGTATTTTCCGGAATATAGGTCGCACCTGAATATAGGTCGCATTGTCCAATTATTGCCAAAGAATTGGAAACATCCATGTATAGGTCGCACCTACGCCAAAATGTGGACCGTGTTTAGCTCTGTTGCAAATGTCTCTTCCACAGGAGCACACAGCAAGAAGATTAACACTTAAAAACAATTGTTGGTTTGATAAAAATTATAGCAAATATGTGTCTGAGCCGAACTTTTCTTTAATAAATGAATAATTTTAGCAGGATAAACACCTAAAAATATATATTTGTTAGCTGACATTATTGTAAGAGTGTGTCTCAGTTTAATTTTTGTTAATAAATGATTACAAATCAGCTTATTTTATAAAAAGCCATAAATAGATTGCATCTGAATATAGGTCGCAGGACATGCAAAAATGATAAAAAGCCGCAACCTATAGTCCGGAAAATACGGTATATGATATTTAGTAATAAAAATAAATCAATTGATATTCCATTTTTAATCGAGGACTCAGTGATTCGCAGAGCACTTTGAGATTTTTATTAATGAAAAGTGCATTATAAATGGAATTCATTATTATTATTATTATTATTAGAGTCAGTGAGGTAAAATTCTTGGGTGTTATTATTGATGATAATCTATCATGGAAACAACATATAAATTTGGTTAAAACAAAAAATCTAAATCAATTGCAGTATTTTATAGAGTTAGATATCTACTAAACAATAAAGCATTGTATCTGTTGTATAATTCAATGACTGTGCCACATTTGATTTATTGTGTTAGTGTATGGGGAAAAGCCTGTAAAAGCAGCACAATGCCTATTTTTATTTTGCAGAAAATAATTGTAAGAATTATAACAAGAAAGCATTACTGTCACCCATCTAGTGAATTATTTTCTCAGTTGAGATTACTGAAATTTTATGATTTGGTGGATTATAACATTTTGTTACTTATGTATAGAGCTCATAAAGATACAGTTAAATATCCAAATGTATTTTGTGAAAAGATCAGGGTGCTACAATCTCAAGGGGAAAGATGTTTTTGTCAAACCGCCATTTAGAACTAGTTTGAAGGAAAGAACTACTGTAATACAAGGTGTAGGATTGTGGAATAACTTAATGTCAGTATTTAAGGAAGCCAAATCAATTCTTGTCTTTAAGAAACTTGTCAAAGTTGATTTGTTGAACAAATATAAATGAATTAAATTTAGTAATATATACAATTGAAGATTAAATGAGTTATTTACTTATGTTTTTATTATAGAACAATTTGTTTGAATTAGTTAAATAAGGAGCAGATTTAACAAGATATTTTCTTCATCTGCTACCTTTCATTTTATATTTTTTCTTTTCATTTCATATATGTCATTTGTTGTATTTTCATTATTGTAAAATGAATAAACTTAATTTAAAAAAAGTTGTTTATTACTAATGTAATTTTAACATTCGAAAACAAAAAAGTTTTAATTAAGAAAGTTATTTTAAGGGACATACATATCACGTGACATAACACGTCTTATAGTCATATCTTTACTGTTTCATTTGTGTTTATGATGTTGCAAAGTGTTGGGTGTTTTGAAAGGCGGTGTCAAATACAATGCATTATTATTATTATTATTATTATTATTATTATTAAATTAACACGGCTGGTACAGGAAATAGCGCCACTAGCGCCCCCTTCATTTCCGGAGCGCAATTGTCGCATTTCTAAATAAGGTAGGGGCTGCCAGTGGTCCGGCCCCGCCCCTTTCTGTTTGCTGCAGCGAGGTGTACTTGGAAGGAGCTGTGTGCTCCTCGGTGACTCTAACACGACTTCCTGTCCTCCGTCAGAGCCATCAGCGTCCTGCCCAACCGGGTCATCGGCTGCATCGGGCAGCACGTCGGCGAGCCCATCGAGGAGATCGCCACGTCCTGGGACTCCCGCTTCCTGGTCAGCTGTGGCCACGACCAGCTGCTCAAGTTCTGGGACGTCTCCGGCTTACCTGCAACCACCGTGAACGAGTACCGCAAGAGGAAGAAGAAAGACGGGCGCATGAAGTCGCTGACCAAGAAGGCCCTCGGCGACAACGACTTCTTCTCTGGACTCGTGGAAGAAAGTGAGAAGAAGAAGCAGGAGGAGGAGGAGGAGGAGGAAGATGACAGCGACAGTGGTAGTGATTAAAAGTTTCAGTCGATGCGCCTCCTCTGAAGAACTGAGACCCAACTGGTGCTTCCAGCTGCTGCTTCCAGCTGTTTCCAGCAAGGTGTGAATGAACATCAGCTGATTGTTTCTGCACAACCTTTAAAAATGTTGAGGAGAAAACTGAATAGATAAATGTGACAGAACCAACAGCTGCTCCACATCTGTCCACCTCTCCAGGCTCTCTTCCACCTGCTCCTTACCCTCACTGCAGATGGTACAGTCATCAGATGAAACAAACTGTTCAGTTTTCCTGACAAACAGACAGGAAGAAGATTCAGAGTGACAACAGTCATATTTATATTTGTACTTAATGAATGTACCAAAAGCATATTCATGTTGAATGAGTTGAACTGTAAAGATGTAAATTATTTACAGGTGTTCGTAATAAAACCAAGACTCATTCATTCATTTGACGTGAAAATAAAATATGATGGTTTACATTTGATGAGTAACGGTCTGAAAATAATTTATGTCAAAGATATGGACTCACATTTCTGCTTGAAGTAACCCACAAGTCAAACGATCACTGTAAGTGGAAATGTACATTAAAAACATTTTATTCTTTTTTAATTTTATCCTGGAGTCAGTTCCCACCTGCCTGAAGACCACCACCATCATCCCAGTTTCAAAGAGCTCCACAGTGACTGGTCTGAATGACTATAGACCGGGGGCCCTCACCCCGATAGTCGCTAAATGTTTTGAGAAACTGGTCATGTCCCACATCAGTACAGGCTCTATTCAACCTCTGCTCGACTGCCTGGCTGACATCAGGGACTGGATGGCTTTAAATTTCTTAAGCTTCAATGATAAGAAGTCTGAAGCCATATTGTTCCTTCCCAATGACACAACCTCAAACCACTGCATTGACCTGTCTGCTCTACCCCTGTCCGAAAAACAAAAAGTCAAAAATCTGGGAGTGATAATGGATCCTTCCATGAAACTCAACAGTCATGTAAACATGATCGTCAAATCCTGTTTTTTCCAGCTGAGGCGTCTGTCTAAGCTGAAGCCCATATTATCCAAAAAACAACCTGGAGACAGTGATTCACGCATTCATTACATCTAGGCTTGATTACTGCAATTCACTTCTGTTTGGCGTCAGTCAAGCCACCATTGCACGATTACAACTGGTTCAGAACGCAGCTGCCCGATTTTTAACCAGCACACGCAAAAGAGAGCACATTACACCAGTCTTGGCCTCCCTTCACTGGCTACCGGTTCATCTTCGAATCCAATTCAAAATTCTCATGTATGTCTACAAATCGCTGAACAGTCTCGCCCCCGCCTATCTCTCGGATCTGATACACCCATATGTCCCTCCACGTGCTTTGAGGTCAGAGGATCAGGGGCCTCATGTATCAAAAACCTGCGTGGATTTCCTACTGAAAAGTGACGTACGGTGAAATCCAGAAAAGTGTCTACGCACAAAAAGATCCAGATTTATCAAACTGTGCGTACACCTGAATCCACGCACATTCCTTTTGTACATCACAATTGACGTGGAACTGAGCGCACGTGAGACACCTCCCCTGACACGCCTACATTTACATATGTTAAACAGATGCAAATTACTTCCTGCATGTGTGAAGGACATGTTTGTTTGATCCCTGCGCGATCAGAAATCATTTCTAGATTCGGGAAAATAATGAATTCAATATAATATGAGTGAGGACAAACATCCTAAGTAAGAATAGTAATAAAATGTGTTCATCATGCAAAGAACGAGTGATTGTCGGTATTTGTGTGCGCGCGCACCCTGCTGTGGTGCGCGAACCGGCTCATTCATTCATTCTGTGTGGAAATATTAACTTTGCGCACGAGTTTATTACCATTATTACTGTAAACACAGAGGAACTTACTTGGATGTTTGCTAGAACATAGATCTTTGTTTATGTAGATGATGTGAAGAAACGAGTCTGTGCGTCTTGGTGGAGACTTTTCATGACATGATGTTGGAGTCTCCAGACGCAGCGCGCGCCCCGCAGCCCTGTGCGCAGTCTGTCTGTGAAGCTTTTGCTCTCCTACAAGTTATATAAGGTGTACTTTCACGTGTCATTTTGGAGAAATCTACAATAAACGCAGATAATGAAACACCTCCAGCTGCCGTGTCGACACCGGTGAGGGTGCGCGCGCGCTCCAAGCGCGACCACTCAGCCTTTGGAAACATATGGATGAGACCATTCCATTGGACATGATCCGGCTTTGTGTGGACTGGACTGCACAGTCCCGATCGACCTGCAGCTCCCTCTGTGGAACAGTTTGACCGCTGCTTCTGTATGCACGCGTGATGCACGGCTCCCCAGAGCGCAGCATGCAGTGCCAAACTGGAAAATTATTATTTCTGAAAACGGCTGATAAGCCATATCCTAGATCGGAAAACTATATCTGTTTCTAAATAAATGCTCTGCGTGTTACACTATTTATTATAACCTCCAGTAAGGCTGAATGAATCCGTTCCTGTTAAATTTATTTTTGGCACAACGTTGCGCGTCCTTTATTTCACTGCGTCATGTGGATGTAATACTTGTTAATCGTGTGTTTGGAGGGAATATTAATCATTTACACATCTTGAACTGTTAATAATAATAATAATAATAATAATAATAATAATAATAATAATAATAATAATGAATTCAATTTATAACGCACTTTTCATTAATGGAAATCTCAAAGTGCTACAAGGTGCAACATATTTGAATGTCAATAAGACAAATAATAAAACAATTAAAATCAACAACAGTATCAACTCAGATCAAAAGTAGAATCATGAGGAGTAAAGTATGCTCGGTTGAAAAGAAAGGTCTTCAAGCCGCTCTTAAAGTCAACCACAGACTGTGGGGCTTCAGTTTCTCTGAAACACCTGTAAGTGTCGCCAAAGGAACAAGAACCACAGAAACGTGCGTACGCCTGCTCGGGAGCTTGCGTGGATATGTACCTGGATGCGCATATATTCACGTTCAGTTCAGTTTTGATACATACGGGCTTTTGCGTGGAAAGTGACGTGCGCAATGTTTTTGTGCGCACGCATGGTTGATACATGAGGCCCCAGGTACTCTTAATAGTTCCAGAAACTCGCCTTAAGCGCAGGGGTGACAGGGCGTTCTCTGTAGCAGGCCCAAGACTCTGGAACGAGTTACCGCTGCTCATCAAACAGGCCCCCTCCCTCTCGGTTTTCAAATCCCGGTTAAAAACTCACTACTACTCCATTGCTTTCAATGCCAGCTGATTTGTATTGGATCGTTTGATTTATGATCTGCAATGTTTTTATGTTTTTCGTGTTGTACTTCATTGTCTGTGTTGCCTGTTGCGTGTTTGTTTGTCCAGCACTTTGGTGTGGACTTGTTCCTGTTTAAAGTGCTTTATAAATAAAATGGTATGGTATGGTATCAAGGCAACCGTCAACATCAACGAGGACCCTCATCAATACGCATACCGTGAGAACCGATCAACAGAGGACGCCATCTCCTCTGTGGTCCACACTGCTCTCACCCACCTGGATCAGAAGGACTCATACGTGCGTCTGCTCTTTGTGGACTTCACATCTGCCTTCAACACCATGATCCCCCAAACTCTGATAGACAAACTATCTACACTTGGACTAAGCCCCTCCATTTGTAACTGGGTACTAGACTTCTTAACAGACAGACCACAGTCCGTGAAGATCCACAACTTCTCCTCCTCCACCATAACCCTCAGCACTGGCTCTCCTCAAGGATGTGTGCTGAGCCCCCTTCTGTTCACTCTGCTCACATATGATTGTACAGCCACACTTCCAGGCTGTCATATTGTTAAGTTTGCAGATGATACAGCGGTGGTGGGATGCATCACAAACAATGATGAGTCCAGCTACAGACAGGAGGTGGAACACCTGGAGAGCTGGTGCAAAGAGAATAATCCTTCACATGAATGTGAAGAAGACAAAGGAGATGGTCGTGGACTTCAGAAGGAACAAACACACACACCCCACTGAACATAAGTGGATCTGCAGTGGAAGTGGTCTCCAGCTACAAGTACAAAGTACTACAAGGGATGTTTTTTTCAAGTAGGAAGTCGGTCTGATTTTTTCTTCAAATGGTGTACCTATTGAGTTTGTTGATTCCTATAAATATCTGGGTATCTTCGATTCACATCTCTCTTTTAAACTCCACGTGGAAAACCTAGTGAAGAAACTGAAAGTTAAACTGGGTTTCTTTTTCAGAAACAGATCATGTCTAACACTGAATGTTAGGAAACACCTTGTATCTGTGACTTTCCTTCCCTCCATTGATTACAGTGATATTCTCTACATGAATGCTCCTACAAGCACCCTGCACATTACCATACCATTTATTTGTAAAGCACTTTCAACAGGAACAAGTCCACACCAAAGTTCTGGACAAACAAACAAACAACAGGCAACACACAATGAAGTACAACACGAAAGACATAAAAACATTGCAGATCATAAATAAATCAATACAAATCAGCTAGTGTTGAAAGCAACAGAATAGTAGTGAGTTTTTAACCGGGATTTGAAAACTGAGAGGGAGGGGCCTGTTTGATGAGCAGCGGTAACTCGTTCCAGAGTCTTGGTCCTGCTACAGAGAAGGCCCTGTCACCTCTGCGCTTCAAGCGAGTTACTGGAACTATTAAAAGTACCCGGTCCTCTGACCTCAAAGCACGTGGTGGGACATATGGGTGTATCAGATCCGAGAGATTTATCTATTTATCTATTTATTTATTTATTTATCTATTTATCTATTTATTTATTTATTTATCGATTTATCTTTATTTATTTCGACGTCCAGAAATGACCTGAAAAAGACGTCGTATAGACGTCACCTTGCTCAGTGGGTGGGTGTATCAGATCTGAGAGAATGAATGAATGAATGTTGGATGCTGTGTCTATCACGGTGCAGCCTGCAGATGTTGGATGCTGTCTATGGAGCACTGATTCATAACGCTGTGATTATCGTACCCACCACTGCACCCTGTATTCACTGGTTAACTGGACATCATTAACCTCACGCAGACTCTTCCACTGGTACATTTTCATCTTTAAATCACTTCTTGGTCTGCTGCCCTCATACATCTCCTTTAAATCAGGTGTCTCTTGTAAATGAGTCCTCGAGGCTCAATGAGACTAACCTGTAGAAATAAAGGTTGAAAAAACAAAATCTTACCCATAAGCTGTATTCAAAACCATCTTCTCACAACAGACTCATCTTCAGGCTGCTGTTTAATACACCATGTTACATTATTATTGTTTAGCGCCTACAGTATATCTTAGAATTCTTGTATGTTGTTTCTTTTTTAATCCAAATTTTTGCTATTTTGGGGTGTAACTGGGTCTTTGAGTATACACTTTTGTTCTGCCTCATGTACCACATGTGATGGAATTATAATAAAGTGATCAGTTGTGTTGTGTCATTGAACCTTGAGGACTCATTTTCAAGAAGAGGCCTGTTTTCAATAACACAGATGTACACACAAGGGGCAGAGATGGTGTAGAGGCAGGGCAGCCGGCTCAGGACCAGAAGGTCTCGGGTTCGATCCCCGGTCACGGCATACCTCGTTGTGTCCCTGGGCAAGACATTTAACCCCGAGTTGCTCCCGGTAGGACTGGCAGCGCCTTGCAAGGCAGTCTACCACTACCGGTGTATGAATGGGTGGATGAGTGGGTGGATACTGTGAAGTGCTTTGGGGCCCCTCAAAGGGGGCTGGAAAGTGCTATATAAGTAAGCTCCATTTACCATTTTACATTGCATTACATTGCAATTTAACAGTAAATGAATGTTTTTTTCTACCAATCACATTTAAATACGTTCATTTTTGACGGTATATTTTGTACATATATTATGTTTAAATTTGTTCATTTTTTTTTACAAAAGAAACAATACAAGACAATCCCATAAATGATAATGTACAAAATATAAAAAAATGAAAGGTAGCAGAAAGAAGAATAAATCTTATTATATCTGCCCCTTTTTTCCAACAATCAGATTAAACAATAATAATCTTCAACCAACAGTACAAAATGACTAACTCTTTCTAATTTTCTAACATTACGCTATTTCATATATACATATATTATTAGGCCTGTGTAAGATATTAAAACTAGTTAAGAAAATGCAGTGTTTACACTATTAAAAACCTTTTCAGGAAATGGTATGGCCCACTCTCTGAATGGGTCAGTCCAACTGCCGGCGGGAACACGTCGGAAATGACGTCAGAAGGCTAACGTTCATCATGGCGGCGAGCATGAGAGCTTAACAAAAGCCTCTCGTGTTTCTATTTGATTCTGTAAGACAGCGTTCTGTTCTGCAGGTGAGTCAGAGTTTGTTTCACCTGTAACTGGGCGGAGTTTGGACCGAACCCGTCCTGTCTGAGCTAGCAGTTAGCATCTGTTAGCCTGTGAGCGGCAGCTGGAGGACGAGTTACATTTTGTAAACAAAAGGCGGAACACGATGCTAACAACCAAACTGCTGAGTTCACGTGAGAGTTTTATTATGAATATTTCTCAGAGTGAAGTAATCTTGAGGCACAGATGAACCGGAGTGACACCAGAGCGGTTTTCACTGTCCATGTGGACGATCACTGCGTTAACAGACCAGTTCCTGACGAAGACCAGAAACAGTTAGCACAGCCCGCTTCTGTTGATGCTAGGAGGTTAAATATATATGTTGTTTATAAAATACTTTTAAAATCATCGGCAGTTGGCCACAGACAAAACAATAGATTTACAAGAAGAATTAAAAACGAGACCAGTCCAACCTGATCACCTCTGTGGACCAGACCTCAGGACCACGAAACCAAATAATCATTGTATGTAAACTGGATCTGGAGGACTGACAGGCTGCAGGAACCTGCAGGAGGTCAGAGACAGAAGTCTGTCCATCCAGGGCCTGACAGGTGAGAACTGTAGAATGAGTTCTGTGAGGAACAGAGAGCTGAAGGTGCTGAAAAAGATAAGTCTGGTCCTCTAAACATTCAGTCAGAGAGTCTTTATTGTCATTCACACCACATGTGGTACATGTGATGAAACGAGATTATGTACACAGGGTCCCAGTTACATCCAACAATAAAATGTAAAAGAAAAACAGTAATAACATCTAGGATATGAACTAAGAAAAACATCAACTAACAGTACACTAAGCAGTAATGGTGTAAAAACATTACTCTAAAAACAGCAGCACGAACATGAGTCTGTATGAGCAGATGGGCACGAATGAACACAGCAACATGAAACAGATCAGCAGCAACATGAAACAGATCAGCAGCAACATGAAACAGATCAGCAGCAACATGAAACAGATCAGCAGCAACATGAAACAGATCAGCAGCAACATGAAACAGATCAGCAGCAACATGAAACAGATCAGCAGCAACATGAAACAGATCAGCAGCAACATGAAACAGATCAGCAGCAACATGAAACAGATCAGCAGCAACATGAAACAGATCAGCAGCAACATGAAACAGATCAGCAGCAACATGAAACAGATCAGCAGCAACATGAAACAGATCAGCAGCAACATGAAACAGATCAGCAGCAACATGAAACAGATCAGCAGCAACATGAAACAGATCAGCAGCAACATGAAACAGATCAGCAGCAACATGAAACAGATCAGCAGCAACATGAAACAGATCAGCAGCAACATGAAACAGATCAGCAGCAACATGAAACAGATCAGCAGCAACATGAAACAGATCAGCAGCAACATGAAACAGATCAGCAGCAACATGAAACAGATCAGCAGCAACATGAAACAGATCAGCAGCAACATGAAACAGATCAGCAGCAACATGAAACAGATCAGCAGCAACATGAAACAGATCAGCAGCAACATGAAACAGATCAGCAGCAACATGAAACAGATCAGCAGCAACATGAAACAGATCAGCAGCAACATGAAACAGATCAGCAGCAACATGAAACAGATCAGCAGCAACATGAAACAGATCAGCAGCAACATGAAACAGATCAGCAGCAACATGAAACAGATCAGCAGCAACATGAAACAGATCAGCAGCAACATGAAACAGATCAGCAGCAACATGAAACAGATCAGCAGCAACATGAAACAGATCAGCAGCAACATGAAACAGATCAGCAGCAACATGAAACAGATCAGCAGCAACATGAAACAGATCAGCAGCAACATGAAACAGATCAGCAGCAACATGAAACAGATCAGCAGCAACATGAAACAGATCAGCAGCAACATGAAACAGATCAGCAGCAACATGAAACAGATCAGCAGCAACATGAAACAGATCAGCAGCAACATGAAACAGATCAGCAGCAACATGAAACAGATCAGCAGCAACATGAAACAGATCAGCAGCAACATGAAACAGATCAGCAGCAACATGAAACAGATCAGCAGCAACATGAAACAGATCAGCAGCAACATGAAACAGATCAGCAGCAACATGAAACAGATCAGCAGCAACATGAAACAGATCAGCAGCAACATGAAACAGATCAGCAGCAACATGAAACAGATCAGCAGCAACATGAAACAGATCAGCAGCAACATGAAACAGATCAGCAGCAACATGAAACAGATCAGCAGCAACATGAAACAGATCAGCAGCAACATGAAACAGATCAGCAGCAACATGAAACAGATCAGCAGCAACATGAAACAGATCAGCAGCAACATGAAACAGATCAGTAGCAACATGAAACAGATCAGCAGCAACATGAAACAGATCAGCAG
>JBBPBX010006692.1:21838-44028 GCA_038048925.1 Garcialebias charrua
ACGTGTGGTGGGAGTGGTGGCGCAAAGGTTAAGAAGGTGCGCTTGTGATCGGAAGGTCGCCGGTTCAAGCCCCGGTACCGACAACATCAAAGATGTGGGTGGGATAAGTGAAGCGGTCACACTTGTATCCACCCTCATCTGCCCCACTCTGGGCCCTTGAGCAAGGCCCTTAACCCACATCTGCTCCCCCGGGAACCCTAGATATCAGCTCTCTGCTCCACACAGAGGGCTGTGGTAGCTCGGTGTCTGTGGTTGTGTCAGGAAGGGCATCCGGCGTAAAAACAACTGCCAAATCTTCGTGCGACCAGTTCGCTGTGGCGACCCCTAACGCAGGGAATAAAGCCGAAAGAAGAAAAAAAAAATTTTTTTTTTATAAAGCACGTGTTTACGTGTTTTTATTTATAAAGCACTTTATTTATAAAGCACGTGTTTACGTGTTTTTATTTATAAAGCACTTTATTTATAAAGCACGTGTTTACGTGTTTTTATTTATAAAGCACTTTATTTATAAAGCACGTGTTTACATGCTTTTATTTATAAAGCACTTTATTTATAAAGCACGTGTTTACGTGTTTTTATTTATAAAGCACTTTATTTATAAAGCACGTGTTTACATGTTTTTATTTATAAAGCACTTTATTTAAAAAACGTGTTTACATTATTATAAAGCACGTGTTTACGTGTTTTTATTTATAAAGCACTTTATTTATAAAGCACATGTTTACATGTTTTTATTTATAAAGCACTTTATTTATAAAGCACGTGTTTACATGTTTTTATTTATAAAGCACTTTATTTATAAAGCACGTGTTTACGTGTTTTTATTTATAAAGCACTTTATTTATAAAGCACGTGTTTACGTGTTTTTATTTATAAAGCACTTTATTTATAAAGCACGTGTTTACGTGTTTTTATTTATAAAGCACTTTATTTATAAAGCACGTGTTTACATGTTTTATTTATAAAGCACTTTATTTATAAAGCACGTGTTTACGTGTTTTTATTTATAAAGCACTTTATAAGCACGTGTTTACACTTATTTATAAAGCACGTGTTTACATGTTTTTATTTATAAAGCACTTTATTTATAAAGCACGTGTTTACATGTTTTTATTTATAAAGCACTTTATTTATAAAGCACGTGTTTACATGTTTTTATTTATAAAGCACTTTATTTATAAAGCACGTGTTTACGTGTTTTTATTTATAAAGCACGTGTTTACGTGTTTTTATTTATAAAGCACTTTATTTATAAAGCACGTGTTTACATGTTTTTATTTATAAAGCACTTTATTTATAAAGCATGTGTTTACATGTTTTTATTTATAAAGCACTTTATTTATAAAGCACGTGTTTACATGTTTTTATTTATAAAGCACTTTATTTATAAAGCACGTGTTTACATGTTTTTATTTATAAAGCACTTTATTTATAAAGCACGTGTTTACATGTTTTTATTTATAAAGCACTTTATTTATAAAGCACGTGTTTACATGTTTTTATTTATAAAGCACTTTATTTATAAAGCACGTGTTTACATGTTTTTATTTATAAAGCACTTTATTTATAAAGCACGTGTTTACATGTTTTTATTTATAAAGCACTTTATTTATAAAGCACGTGTTTACATGTTTTTATTTATAAAGCACTTTATTTATAAAGCACGTGTTTACATGTTTTTATTTATAAAGCACTTTATTTATAAAGCACGTGTTTACATGTTTTTATTTATAAAGCACTTTATTTATAAAGCACGTGTTTACATGTTTTTATTTATAAAGCACTTTATTTATAAAGCACGTGTTTACATGTTTTTATTTATAAAGCACTTTATTTATAAAGCACGTGTTTACATGTTTTTATTTATAAAGCACTTTATTTATAAAGCACGTGTTTACATGTTTTTATTTATAAAGCACTTTATTTATAAAGCACGTGTTTACATGTTTTTATTTATAAAGCACTTTATTTATAAAGCACGTGTTTACGTGTTTTTATTTATAAAGCACGTGTTTACGTGTTTTTATTTATAAAGCACTTTATTTATAAAGCACGTGTTTACATGTTTTTATTTATAAAGCACTTTATTTATAAAGCACGTGTTTACATGTTTTTATTTATAAAGCACTTTATTTATAAAGCACGTGTTTACATGTTTTTATTTATAAAGCACTTTATTTATAAAGCACGTGTTTACATGTTTTTATTTATAAAGCACTTTATTTATAAAGCACGTGTTTACGTGTTTTTATTTATAAAGCACTTTATTTATAAAGCACGTGTTTACATGTTTTTATTTATAAAGCACTTTATTTATAAAGCACGTGTTTACATGTTTTTATTTATAAAGCACTTTATTTATAAAGCACGTGTTTACATGTTTTTATTTATAAAGCACTTTATTTATAAAGCACGTGTTTACATGTTTTTATTTATAAAGCACTTTATTTATAAAGCACGTGTTTACATGTTTTTATTTATAAAGCACTTTATTTATAAAGCACGTGTTTACATGTTTTTATTTATAAAGCACTTTATTTATAAAGCACGTGTTTACATGTTTTTATTTATAAAGCACTTTATTTATAAAGCACGTGTTTACATGTTTTTATTTATAAAGCACTTTATTTATAAAGCACGTGTTTACATGTTTTTATTTATAAAGCACTTTATTTATAAAGCATGTGTTTACATGTTTTTATTTATAAAGTACTTTATTTATAAAGCACGTGTTTACATGTTTTATTTATAAAGCACTTTATTTATAAAGCACGTGTTTACATGTTTTTATTTATAAAGCACTTTATTTATAAAGCACTTTATTTATAAAGCATGTGTTTACATGTTTTTATTTATAAAGCACTTTATTTATAAAGCACGTGTTTACATGTTTTTATTTATAAAGTACTTTATTTATAAAGCACGTGTTTACATGTTTTATTTATAAAGCACGTGTTTACATGTTTTATTTATAAAGCACGTGTTTACATGTTTTATTTATAAAGCACGTGTTTACATGTTTTATTTATAAAGCACGTGTTTACATGTTTTATTTATAAAGCACGTGTTTACATGTTTTATTTATAAAGCACGTGTTTACATGTTTTATTTATAAAGCACGTGTTTACATGTTTTATTTATAAAGCACGTGTTTACATGTTTTATTTATAAAGCACGTGTTTACATGTTTTATTTATAAAGCACGTGTTTACATGTTTTATTTATAAAGCACGTGTTTACATGTTTTATTTATAAAGCACTTTATTTATAAAGCACGTGTTTACATGTTTTTATTTATAAAGCACTTTATTTATAAAGCACGTGTTTACATGTTTTTATTTATAAAGCACTTTATTTATAAAGCACGTGTTTACATGTTTTTATTTATAAAGCACTTTATTTATAAAGCACGTGTTTACATGTTTTTATTTATAAAGCACTTTATTTATAAAGCACGTGTTTACATGTTTTTATTTATAAAGCACTTTATTTATAAAGCACGTGTTTACATGTTTTTATTTATAAAGTACTTTATTTATAAAGCACGTGTTTACATGTTTTTATTTATAAAGCACTTTATTTATAAAGCACGTGTTTACATGTTTTTATTTATAAAGCACTTTATTTATAAAGCACGTGTTTACATGTTTTTATTTATAAAGTACTTTATTTATAAAGCACGTGTTTACATGTTTTTATTTATAAAGCACTTTATTTATAAAGCACGTGTTTACATGTTTTTATTTATAAAGCACTTTATTTATAAAGCACGTGTTTACATGTTTTTATTTATAAAGCACTTTATTTATAAAGCACGTGTTTACATGTTTTTATTTATAAAGTACTTTATTTATAAAGCACGTGTTTACATGTTTTATTTATAAAGCACTTTATTTATAAAGCACGTGTTTACATGTTTTATTTATAAAGCACGTGTTTACATGTTTTATTTATAAAGCACGTGTTTACATGTTTTATTTATAAAGCACGTGTTTACATGTTTTATTTATAAAGCACGTGTTTACATGTTTTATTTATAAAGCACGTGTTTACATGTTTTATTTATAAAGCACGTGTTTACATGTTTTATTTATAAAGCACGTGTTTACATGTTTTATTTATAAAGCACGTGTTTACATGTTTTATTTATAAAGCACGTGTTTACATGTTTTATTTATAAAGCACGTGTTTACATGTTTTATTTATAAAGCACGTGTTTACATGTTTTATTTATAAAGCACGTGTTTACATGTTTTATTTATAAAGCACGTGTTTACATGTTTTATTTATAAAGCACGTGTTTACATGTTTTATTTATAAAGCACGTGTTTACATGTTTTATTTATAAAGCACGTGTTTACATGTTTTATTTATAAAGCACTTTATTTATAAAGCACGTGTTTACATGTTTTTATTTATAAAGCACTTTATTTATAAAGCATGTGTTTACATGTTTTTATTTATAAAGTACTTTATTTATAAAGCACGTGTTTACATGTTTTATTTATAAAGCACTTTATTTATAAAGCACGTGTTTACATGTTTTTATTTATAAAGCACTTTATTTATAAAGCACTTTATTTATAAAGCATGTGTTTACATGTTTTTATTTATAAAGCACTTTATTTATAAAGCACGTGTTTACATGTTTTTATTTATAAAGTACTTTATTTATAAAGCACGTGTTTACATGTTTTATTTATAAAGCACGTGTTTACATGTTTTATTTATAAAGCACGTGTTTACATGTTTTATTTATAAAGCACGTGTTTACATGTTTTATTTATAAAGCACGTGTTTACATGTTTTATTTATAAAGCACGTGTTTACATGTTTTATTTATAAAGCACGTGTTTACATGTTTTATTTATAAAGCACGTGTTTACATGTTTTATTTATAAAGCACGTGTTTACATGTTTTATTTATAAAGCACGTGTTTACATGTTTTATTTATAAAGCACGTGTTTACATGTTTTATTTATAAAGCACGTGTTTACATGTTTTATTTATAAAGCACGTGTTTACATGTTTTATTTATAAAGCACGTGTTTACATGTTTTATTTATAAAGCACGTGTTTACATGTTTTATTTATAAAGCACGTGTTTACATGTTTTATTTATAAAGCACGTGTTTACATGTTTTATTTATAAAGCACGTGTTTACATGTTTTATTTATAAAGCACGTGTTTACATGTTTTATTTATAAAGCACGTGTTTACATGTTTTATTTATAAAGCACGTGTTTACATGTTTTATTTATAAAGCACGTGTTTACATGTTTTATTTATAAAGCACGTGTTTACATGTTTTATTTATAAAGCACGTGTTTACATGTTTTATTTATAAAGCACGTGTTTACATGTTTTATTTATAAAGCACGTGTTTACATGTTTTATTTATAAAGCACGTGTTTACATGTTTTATTTATAAAGCACGTGTTTACATGTTTTATTTATAAAGCACGTGTTTACATGTTTTATTTATAAAGCACGTGTTTACATGTTTTATTTATAAAGCACGTGTTTACATGTTTTATTTATAAAGCACGTGTTTACATGTTTTATTTATAAAGCACGTGTTTACATGTTTTATTTATAAAGCACGTGTTTACATGTTTTATTTATAAAGCACGTGTTTACATGTTTTATTTATAAAGCACGTGTTTACATGTTTTATTTATAAAGCACGTGTTTACATGTTTTATTTATAAAGCACGTGTTTACATGTTTTATTTATAAAGCACGTGTTTACATGTTTTATTTATAAAGCACGTGTTTACATGTTTTATTTATAAAGCACGTGTTTACATGTTTTATTTATAAAGCACGTGTTTACATGTTTTATTTATAAAGCACGTGTTTACATGTTTTATTTATAAAGCACGTGTTTACATGTTTTATTTATAAAGCACGTGTTTACATGTTTTATTTATAAAGCACGTGTTTACATGTTTTATTTATAAAGCACGTGTTTACATGTTTTATTTATAAAGCACGTGTTTACATGTTTTATTTATAAAGCACGTGTTTACATGTTTTATTTATAAAGCACGTGTTTACATGTTTTATTTATAAAGCACGTGTTTACATGTTTTATTTATAAAGCACGTGTTTACATGTTTTATTTATAAAGCACGTGTTTACATGTTTTATTTATAAAGCACGTGTTTACATGTTTTATTTATAAAGCATGTGTTTACATGTTTTATTTATAAAGCACGTGTTTACATGTTTTATTTATAAAGCACGTGTTTACACGTTTTTATTTATAAAGCACGTGCACAGAGAAGCAAAACAAGACCTACAGGACTGCTTTGACTGCACTGACTGGAGTGTTTTTGAAGCTGCTACGGACAACCTGGATGATGTGACTGACACTGTCACATCCTACATTAGTTTTTGTGAAGATCTCTGTGTTCCAACAAAAACCTTCCGCTCATTCGGCAATAACAAGCCATGGTTCACAAACAAGCTCAGCCAGCTTCGTCAGGCTAAAGCAGAGGCCTACAGGAGCGGGGACAGAGCTCTGTACAAAAAGACCAGGAACGCATTGACCAGGGAGATCAGAGTGGCTAAAAAATGCTACTCTGAAAAGATGAGAAGTCAGCTCTCAGCCAACGACCCTGGTTCAGTGTGGCGAGGCCTCCAGCAGATCACAAACTACAGAAGACCATCCCCCGCTGCAGAGGCTAACAAAGCCCTTGCTGACGACCTGAACAGCTTCTATTGTAGATTTGAGAAGAAGACCGTCACACCTCCACAACCCACAGCAGCATCTAACATCACTCCTCCATCAACACCCCCTCTGTCTCTCCCTCCCCCCACCACTCAAGTTGCACTCCAGATATGTGAAGCTGATGTGAGCCGATTGTTCCAGAAACAAAAGATCAGAAAAGCACCAGGACCAGATGGTGTCTCACCTTCCTGCCTTAAGATCTGTGCTGAACAACTGGCTCCAATCTTCACAAATATATTCAACAAATCTCTGGAGCTGTGTGAAGTCCCTTCCTGCTTCAAACGCTCCACCATCATTCCAGTCCCCAAGAAAACCTCCATCACAGGACTAAATGACTACAGGCCCATCGCCCTAACATCTGTGGTCATGAAGTCCTTTGAACGGCTGGTCCTGACCCACCTGAAGGACATCACTGGACATCTGCTAGACCCCCTGCAGTTTGCCTACCGGGCAAATAGGTCAGTGGATGATGCAGTCAACATGGGACTGCATTTCATCCTGCAACATCTAGACCACCCGGGGACTTATGCAAGAATCCTGTTTCTTGATTTTAGTTCAGCATTTAACACTATTGTCCCAGACATTCTCTCCACCAAACTCTCCCAGCTCACTGTTTCTCCTGCCATGTGTCAGTGGATCACCAGCTTCCTAACAGGTAGGACGCAGCAGGTGCAGTTGGGGAAAATCATGTCCTCCTCACAGTCCATCAGCATTGGTGCCCCTCAGGGTTGTGTGCTCTCTCCACTGCTCTTCTCTCTATACACCAATGACTGCACCTCTAATGACCCGTCTGTTAAACTCCTGAAGTTCGCAGATGACACTACAGTCATTGGACTTATCAGTGATGACAACGAGTCTGCGTACCGACAGGAGGTGGAACGACTGATGTCCTGGTGCAGCCTGAACAAACTGGAGCTGAACACACTGAAGACAGTAGAGATGAGAGTGGACTTCAGGAGACACCCCCCAGAACTGCTGCCCCTCAAAATCTTCAACAGCCCCGTGTCTACGGTAGAGTCCTTCAGGTTCCTGGGAACCACCATCTCACATGACCTGAAGTGGGAGCACAACATCACCTCCATCCTCAAAAAGGCCCAGCAGAGACTGTACTTCCTACGCCAGTTGAGGAAGCTGGACCTGCCTCAGGAGCTGCTGATCCAGTTCTACACTGCAGTCATTGAGTCCATCCTGTGTACATCCATCACAGTCTGGTTTGGAGCAGCCACAAGGCAGGACAGGAACAGGCTGCAGCGAACAGTGAGGACAGCTGAGAAAGTCATTGGGGCTTCACTGCCCTCCATTCAGGACTTGTACCACGCAAGAACCAGGAAACGGGCTGGAAAAATCATCACAGACTCCACACACCCGGGTCACAACATGTTCCAACTTCTCCCGTCTGGCAGACGCTACAGATCTCTGTCCACTAAGACTGCCAGACACAAAAACAGTTTCTTCCCCCAGGCCATCACCATCATCAACAGCTGATCATCAGACATCCATCAGCGTGACCCCCAACCCATTCACAACCCCCATGTGATGTGAATCCTTCTGTATTTTGTGTATTATTTGTACGTTTTTTTATGTAAAGTATCTGTATAGTTTTTAGCATTTTTAGAGAGACACTTTCTAGAGAGACACGAACAGCCGGAAACAAATTCCTTGTGTGTGTCAACATACTTGGCCAATAAACCTGATTCTGATTCTGATTTATAAAGCACGTGTTTACATGTTTTTATTTATAAAGCACTTTATTTATAAAGCACGTGTTTACATGTTTTTATTCATAAAGCACTTTATTTATAAAGCACGTGTTTACATGTTTTTATTTATAAAGCACTTTATTTATAAAGCACGTGTTTACATGTTTTTATTCATAAAGCACTTTATTTATAAAGCATGTGTTTACATGTTTTTATTCATAAAGCACTTTATTTATAAAGCATGTGTTTACGTTTTTATTCATAAAGCACTTTATTTATAAAGCATGTGTTTACATGTTTTTATTCATAAAGCACTTTATTTATAAAGCACGTGTTTACATGTTTTTATTCATAAAGCACTTTATTTATAAAGCACGTGTTTACATGTTTTTATTCATAAAGCACTTTATTTATAAAGCACGTGTTTACGTTTTTATTCATAAAGCACTTTATTTATGTGTTTACATGTTTTTATTCATAAAGCACTTTATTTATAAAGCATGTGTTTACATGTTTTTATTCATAAAGCACTTTATTTATGTGTTTACATGTTTTTATTCATAAAGCACTTTATTTATAAAGCATGTGTTTACATGTTTTTATTCATAAAGCACTTTATTTATAAAGCATGTGTTTACATGTTTTTATTCATAAAGCACTTTATTTATAAAGCACGTGTTTACATGTTTTTATTCATAAAGCACTTTATTTATAAAGCACGTGTTTACATGTTTTTATTTATAAAGCACTTTATTTATAAAGCACGTGTTTACATGTTTTTATTTATAAAGCACTTTATTTATAAAGCATGTGTTTACATGTTTTTATTCATAAAGCACTTTATTTATAAAGCACGTGCTTACATGTTTTTATTCATAAAGCACTTTATTTATAAAGCATGTGTTTACATGTTTTTATTCATAAAGCACTTTATTTATAAAGCACGTGTTTACATGTTTTTATTTATAAAGCACCTGAAAGCAACAAGGAGCCCATGCTGATTTCTGTGTGACACGTTCTAACAGGCCACGCCTTTAAATCTGTAAGAGTTGAACTGAGTCCATTCATCCATCCACTCATCCATCCATTCATCCAGCCATCCACTCATCCATCATTCATCCAGCCATCCAATCATCCATCCATTCATCCAGCATCCACTCATCCATCCATTCATCAGCCATCCATCCATTAATCCATCCATCCATTTATCCATCCATTCATCCAGCCATCCATTCATCCAGCCATCCACCTATTATCTTTACCCGCTTCTTTCTTTTCGGGCTGCAGCGGTCACTGGTGATCCACTGCTGATCCACTGCTGATCCACTGGTGATCCACTGGTGATCCAGTGGTGTAGTAAAACTAGCAGTTTATTGATCAGACTGAGCTGAACACTGCTCCTCGGACTGAACAAGTGTTTCTACATTTAGTTTAGTTTTTGAACGTCACCTTTTAGAAGTGTCTACCTGGATTATTGAGCAGCATCAGGATCATCTATTTGATGTTTGGTTTCTTGTTTACAGATTTTTAATGATTATTTTAGCTTTGCCTTAAAGTTTAATTCTTGTTTTGTGGTTAGTTCATCTGTGAGTTAGAATAAAGTGAACCAAAGGCTGTTTCTCTTCTTGAAACATGTCTGAAGGAAATATTCCTGAGATCCAATAATTTAGTGTCTTTTTATGATTTTTCAGCAGAGTTGACTTTAACAGATTATTTAATAAAGTCATTAAAGTGAAAACAGGATTTCATGATAAAGCCAGCACAGTTTTTTAAATTAATTTAAATCTTCACAGATAAAAACTAAATGTTTTTAAAGCTTGTTTCCAGCCTCCATCACAGACCCGTCCTGGTCTGCCCGTCTCCAGGGTCGAGGTTCAGCGGGTCCGGGGTCCAGAGCCCCGAGTCGGCGTCACACCACCGTGTTGTGGTTCTTGTTTTAAAATGTTTGAACTGGATCCAGCTGCTGCTCCCAGTTCACAGAAATTACAGAGTCAGAGAGAATTTATTGTCATTTGCACCGCATGTAGTACATGTGTTGAAAACGAGATTATGTACACAGGGTCCCAGTTACATCCAACAACAAATGCAAGAGAAAAACAATAATAACATCTAGGATTAACTAAGAGAGACATCAACTAGTAATACACTAAGCCCTAATGTAGTAGAAAAACATCATTATAAACAGCAGCACGAACATGAGTCTTATGAGCAGATGGTCACAGATGAACACAGCAACAAGAAACAGATCAGTATCAACATGATGTGATATTTTGCAGTGTTTATTCTTATTATTTATTTATTCATGAGTCTGACAGCCTCAGGGTAGAAGCTGTTCCTCAGTCTAGTGGTTCTACATTTGATGCTCCTCAACCTCCGTCCTGAGGGGAGTGGGGCAAAGAGTGAGTGTGCTGGGTGAGTGAGGTCTTTCATGATGCAGGTGGCTCTTTTCCTGCATCTGGAGGTGTAAATGTCTGTGATGGTGGGGAGACTGACTCCAACAGACTTCTGTGCAGCCTTCACCACTCTCTGTAGAGCTTTCCTCTCTGCAACTGTGCAGCCTCCATGCCACACGTTGATGCTGGAGCACAGGATGCTCTCCACTGCACACCTGTAGAACGAGGTGAGGACTGGGCTGCTCAGACCAGCTCGTCTCAGCCGTCTGAGGAAGTAGAGTCTCTGATGACCTTTCTTGATCAGGCTGGTGGTGTTGTTGCTCCAGCTGAGGTTATCATTCAAGTGTACACCCAGGTACTTGTAACTGGAGACCACCTCCACCGCAGATCCACCTATATACAGTGGGGTGTGGGTGTGTTTGTTCCTTCTGAAGTCCACAATCATCTCCTTCGTCTTCTTCACATTCATGTGAAGGTTGTTCTCTTTGCACCAGCTCTCCAGATGTTCCACCTCCTGTCTGTAGCTGGACTCATCATTGTTTGTGATGCATCCCACCACCGCTGTATCATCTGCAAACTTAACAATATGACAGCCTGGATGTGTGGCTGTACAATCATATGTGAGCAGAGTGAACAGAAGAGGGCTCAGCACACATCCTTGAGGAGAGCCAGTGCTGAGGGTGATGGTGGAGGAGGAGAAGTTGTGGATCTTCACGGACTGTGGTCTGTTTGTTAAGAAGTCTAAGACCCAGTTACAAATAGAGGGGCTTAGTCCAAGTGTAGATAGTTTGTCTATCAGAGTTTGGGGGATCATGGTGTTGAAGGCAGATGTGAAGTCCACAAAGAGCAGACGCACGTATGAGTCCTTCTGATCCAGGTGGGTGAGAGCAGTGTGGACCACGGAGGAGATGGCGTCCTCTGTTGATCGGTTCTCACGGTATGCGTATTGATGAGGGTCCTCATTGATGTTGACGGTTGCCTTGATGTGGGACATGACCAGTTTCTCAAAACATTTAGCGACTATCGGGGTGAGGGCCACCGGTCTATAGTCATTCAGACCAGTCACTGTGGAGCTTTTTGGGACTGGGATGATGGTCGCGGTCTTCAGGCAGGTGGGAACTGACTCCAGTGAAAGTGAGGTGGTGAAGATGTCAGCCAGCACCTCACAGAGCTGGTCCGCACATTCCTTCAGAACTTTCCCTGGGATGTTGTCTGGACCCGTAGCTTTATGAGGGTTGATCCTTCTGAGACTACCTCTCACTTCTGCTGCGGTCACTTTGAGGTGCTCCTCGTCTGGTGATGAGGTGAGTCTGGTGCTAGCTGGTCTGTTTGGATCTTCAAAACGTGCATAAAACTTATTGAGGGCATCAGGCAGGGATGGGTCCCTGGGGCATTGTTTGCTTTTGCCCTTGTAGTCTGTTAAGCATTTGATGCCCTGCCACATGCTCCGTGGATCATGTGAGATGAACTGACCCTCGATCCTCTGTGCATACGCGGCTTTGGCCTTCTTTATGCCATCATCCAGTTCTCTCCTGCACTTTCTCAACTCCTCAGTATCTCTAGACTTGAATGCAGTGTCCCTGGCTGCCAGCAGGGTGCGGACATCCTTATTTAGCCAGGGTTTTTGATTGGGGTAAAATTTAACACACTTTCTTATGGATACATTTTCAGCACATGTACTGATGTAACCCAGGACTGAGGAAGCATAAAGTTCCAGGTCAACTGAACTTCCATTCGTAGCTGCTTCTTTGAAGACAGACCAGTTTGTGTTTTCAAAGCAGTCTCTTAGCATGGGGGAACTATCTTGGCGCCACGATGTGATCACTCTTTGTTCCGGCTTCGAACGTCTGAGTGGGGGTAGCTGTCTAGGGACCAATAGCAGGGAGCGATGGTCGGAAGCCCCGAGCGGTGGGCGTGGCTTCGCCGTGTACGCCCCCTTCACATTCGTGAAGACCTGGTCTAGTGTCTTATTTCCTCGTGTTGCTGTGAAAACGTGCTGATTGAAGGTTACAAATGGTGGAGCAGTGTTTTGAAAAGTTTCTGAAAGATCCAGTGACTCCGCCCCCTGACCAATCGGTGACCGATAGGGATGCACCGATAAATCGGCCGGCCGATCGATCGGCTCCGATTTCCTTAATTTGGGGAGATCGGTGATCGGCCGATCTTTAAATGAGAAGCCGATTTTATCTACCGATTTTATCTGCCTCAGCAAAGGTTGGAAAATCCTGAAAATTTAGGGTGCAGTTTGACCTTTTAACACCTGAAAATCGATATCGGCCAAAATCGGAATCGGCAGGTCAGACTTTCTAAAAATCGGTAATCGGTGATCGGCCAGAAAATTGAAATCGGTGCACCCCTAGTGACCGACAGTATTCTGACGTCACGTTTCCGGCTGGTACCACAGGGTTCTACTTACTGGTACTAATGGAAAAGAGGCCTTTTACTCTGAAGACGGTTGAGATGTTTGGTTCTGATGTTTGGTTCTGATGTTTGGTTGTGATGTTCTTTGTCCTGTCGTGTCCTCAGGCAACAGGAAAACCAAACACTACCGCAACACTACCAAAAGCTGCTCCTGCACCTAAACCTCCACACAGTAAACTGCAGCGCCCCCCCGCTCCCAGGAGGTCCGTCAGTCAAGGTGCTGCTGGTGCTGAGCGGCCTCCAGGCGGAGCACCAGGACCTGCTGCCAGGGTCTCCATCAGAACATCTTCCAGGCTGGCTTCAGATGGACCCACAGCCTCCAGACAGACTGAAGAGCTTCCTGCAGCCACCAGAAGCAGGCGGGCGGCGAGCGCCGGACCACGTGCACCACCACGTGCACGACCACAGAGAGAGGTGAGCACGGGAGAACCTGACGCAGTGAGTGTCAATAAAAACATAACCAGATGTTTGTGTCCGTGTCGTCTCAGACGAGATCAAACAGAGCTCCAGACTCGTCTGTGAGGGAGCCTGAGGGAGGAGGAGGAGGAGGAGGTGGAGCTTCCAGCTCTGCACACATGGAGGAAGCTGCTGCTGCTGCTGCTGCTGCTGCTGCTGCTGCTGCTGCTGCTGCTGCAGGCCTAGTCTCCACCTGCAGCAGAGGCCCAGATGTAGACGTGAGCTCACTCTTCATCACTCTTCATCATACTTCATCACTCTTCATCACACTTCATCACTCTTCATCACTCTTCATCATTCTTCATCATACTTCATCACTCTTCATCACACTTCATCACTCTTCATCACTCTTCATCACTCTTCATCATGCTTCATCACTCTTCATCACTCTTCATCACTCTTCATCATGCTTCATCACTCTTCATCACACTTCATCACTCTTCATCATACTTCATCATGCTTCATCACTCTTCATCACACTTCGTCACACTTCATCACTCTTCATCATGCTTCATCACTCTTCATCATTTATCACTCTTCATCACTCTTCATCATACTTCATCACTCTTCATCATACTTCATCACTCTTCATCACTCTTCATCATACTTCATCACGCTTCATCACTCTTCATCACTCTTCATCACTCTTCATCATACTTCATCACTCTTCATCACTCTTCATCATACTTCATCACTCTTTATCATACTTCATCACTCTTCATCACACTTCATCACTCTTCATCACTCTTCATCATGCTTCATCACTCTTCATCACTCTTCATCACTCTTCATCATGCTTCATCACTCTTCATCACACTTCATCACTCTTCATCGTACTTCATCATGCTTCATCACTCTTCATCACACTTTGTCACACTTCATCACTCTTCATCACTCTTCATCATGCTTCATCACTCTTCATCATGCTTCATCACTCTTCATCATACTTCATCACTCTTCATCATACTTCATCACTCTTCATCATACTTCATCACTCTTCATCACTCTTCATCATACTTCATCACGCTTCATCACTCTTCATCACTCTTCATCATACTTCATCACTCTTCATCACTCTTCATCATACTTCATCACTCTTCATCATACTTCATCACTCTTCATCACTCTTCATCACACTTCATCACTCTTCATCACTCTTCATCATGCTTCATCACTCTTCATCACTCTTCATCATGCTTCATCACTCTTCATCACACTTCATCACTCTTCATCATACTTCATCACTCTTCATCATGCTTCATCACTCTTCATCACTCTTCATCACACTTCATCACTCTTCATCATGCTTCATCACTCTTCATCACTCTTCATCACTCTTCATCATGCTTCATCACTCTTCATCACACTTCATCACTCTTCATCGTACTTCATCATGCTTCATCACTCTTCATCACACTTCGTCACACTTCATCACTCTTCATCACTCTTCATCACTCTTCATCATGCTTCATCACTCTTCATCATGCTTCATCACTCTTCATCATACTTCATCACTCTTCATCATACTTCATCACTCTTCATCATACTTCATCACTCTTCATCACTCTTCATCATACTTCATCACGCTTCATCACTCTTCATCACTCTTCATCATACTTCATCACTCTTCATCACTCTTCATCATACTTCATCACTCTTCATCATACTTCATCACTCTTCATCACTCTTCATCACACTTCATCACTCTTCATCACTCTTCATCATGCTTCATCACTCTTCATCACTCTTCATCATGCTTCATCACTCTTCATCACACTTCAT
Source organism: Garcialebias charrua (assembly GCA_038048925.1). Lineage (NCBI taxonomy): Eukaryota > Metazoa > Chordata > Actinopteri > Cyprinodontiformes > Rivulidae > Garcialebias > Garcialebias charrua. The sequence goes on from JBBPBX010006692.1 coordinate 37,329, forward strand.
CACTCTTCATCCTGCTTCATCACTCTTCATCACACTTCATCACTCTTCATCATGCTTCATCACTCTTCATCGTACTTCATCATGCTTCATCACTCTTCATCACACTTCGTCACACTTCATCACTCTTCATCACTCTTCATCATGCTTCATCACTCTTCATCATACTTCATCACTCTTCATCACTCTTCATCATACTTCATCACTCTTCATCATACTTCATCACTCTTCATCACTCTTCATCATACTTCATCACTCTTCATCATACTTCATCACTCTTCATCACTCTTCATCATACTTCATCACTCTTCATCATACTTCATAACTCTTCATCACTCTTCATCATACTTCATCACGCTTCATCACTCTTCATCATACTTCATCACTCTTCATCACTCTTCATCATACTTCATCACTCTTCATCATACTTCATCACTCTTCATCACTCTTCATCACACTTCATCACTCTTCATCATACTTCATCACTCTTCATCACTCTTCATCACACTTCATCACTCTTCATCATACTTCATCACTCTTCATCACTCTTCATCATACTTCATCACTCTTCATCACTCTTCATCATACTTCATCACGCTTCATCACTCTTCATCATACTTCATCACTCTTCATCACTCTTCATCATACTTCATCACTCTTCATCATACTTCATCACTCTTCATCACTCTTCATCACACTTCATCACTCTTCATCACTCTTCATCATGCTTCATCACTCTTCATCACTCTTCATCATGCTTCATCACTCTTCATCACACTTCATCACTCTTCATCGTACTTCATCATGCTTCATCACTCTTCATCACACTTCGTCACACTTCATCACTCTTCATCACTCTTCATCACTCTTCATCATGCTTCATCACTCTTCATCATACTTCATCACTCTTCATCACTCTTCATCATACTTCATCACTCTTCATCATACTTCATCACTCTTCATCACTCTTCATCATACTTCATCACTCTTCATCATACTTCATCACTCTTCATCACTCTTCATCATACTTCATCACTCTTCATCATACTTCATCACTCTTCATCACTCTTCATCACTCTTCATCATACTTCATCACGCTTCATCACTCTTCATCATACTTCATCATACTTCATCACTCTTCATTAGGGATGTGCCGATCAGGTTTTTTAAAACCGATACCGATACCGATCACCTATGTGTGACGATCACCGATACCGATCAAAAAACCGATTGCCTATATGTGAGCCGATCACATAAACCGATCACCGATCAAATGGCTTACCTGTAATTTATGAGTGCTGCTTCTGGCTACAAGATCTGAAAACTTTTCAGATCTTGTAGCCAGAAGCAGCACTCATGTTATTTTCAGAACCATAAAATCACCATAATTCAGACAAAAACATATTTTTACTAATTTATTTCAGAGAACAAAGTAAATAAAAGTAATTATCAACTGCATTATCAAAGAAAAATGTTTACCTTACTAACTTTCAATTAAAAAAAAAAGGTTTTTTATTTTTTTAAAAAAAAACACATCTATTACTTCATATAAAAAACTAAAATACCCCATTTGCTACTTAAAGCTGCACTGTTGGCTGTTTTTACAAATGGCTTTATAAATACGTAAAGTATCATTATTATTATTTTTAAATAATTTCGTGCTTTTTTGAACAACTTCCTGCGGGAACCAGGTGGCGGTAATGCGCTTAATATGAGTTCGCCAACCGCCATTCAACTCTATAGAAGAAGAAGAAGAAGAAGAACCAGGAAATACCGTCTCCGCCATTTTACATTCATTAGTTCCACACTCGGCACTCGGCTTTTGGAGGACTGTTTCTCCCATAAGAGGATGCCTCATACGGATAAATTAACTGGAAACACTCCCTGAACTCTGTGAATGTCTCAGGACTGGAGCAGCAGCTGCGATCGCTCCGCCGAGCGTTCCTACAGCGCCGCGCGAGACCAGCAGCTCATGGTATGAGCTAAGGCTAACATGCTAAACCGGAGCTGCAGCAGACAGCCGGCTTTGTGCGATCAGAGGTTCCTGGAGCTCGCCTCGATGTCGGACTGGAAGCAGAAGATATCGGGGGACACCCAGCTAACTTGGAATAACAAAGCCGACAGCCTTTTTGAAGCCGCAGCTAAACTGGACTGCCCGTAACTGCGCAGCGGAGCGGACTCGGTGGAGCTACTCGGTGGGGCTTCATGCTAACAGGTGTTGCTTATGGGGGCGCTGGCAGACGGCTTTTGGTAAGTTATTAAAACGTATTAAAACATTTTAATGACGAATTAGGTTTGTTGTGTTGAAGGACTTCGTTGAAATTCCTCCACGAGGTACTTTTTCGTCGCACGTTTTGCAGTTAGCAAACTTCGCATCACAGGCTCTGTGATCGGTAATTGAAGGCAAAAGCCGATCACATCCGCTTTAATGATTATCGGTGACGATTGATCGGTTACCGATCGATCGGCACATCCCTACTCTTCATCACTCTTCATCACACTTCATCATTCTTCATCATTCTTCATCATACTTCATCATACTTCATCACTCTTCATCATACTTCATCACTCTTCATCACTCTTCATCACTCTTCATCATACTTCATCACTCTTCATCACTCTTCATCACTCTTCATCACACTTCATCACACTTCATCACTCTTCATCACTCTTCATCATACTTCATAATGCTTCATCACGCTTCATCACACTTCATCACTCTTCATCATACTTCATAATGCTTCATCACGCTTCATCACACTTCATCACGCTTCATCACACTTCATCACTCTTCATCACTCTTCATCACTCTTCATCACTCTTCATCACTCTTCATCATGCTTCATCACTCTTCATCACTCTTCATCATGCTTCATCACTCTTCATCATACTTCATCACTCTTCATCACTCTTCATCATACTTCATCACTCTTCATCATTATTCATCCCTCTTCATCATACTTCATCACTATTCATCCCTCTTCATCATTCTTCATCATTCTTCATCATACTTCATCATACTTCATCACTCTTCATCACTCTTCATCATACTTCATCACTTTTCATCACACTTCATCACTCTTCATCACAATTCATCACTCTTCATCACTCTTCATCATACTTCATCATGCTTCATCACTCTTCATCACTCTTCATCACACTTCATCACTCTTCATCACTCTTCATCATGCTTCATCACGCTACATCACTTCATCACTCTTCATCATGCTTCATCACCCTTCATCATACTTCATCACTCTTCATCACTCTTCATCATACTTCATCACTCTTCATCATACTTCATCACTCTTCATCACACTTCATCATTCTTCATCACTCTTCATCACTCTTTATCACTCTTCATCATACTTCATCACTCTTTATCACTCTTCATCACTCTTCATCACACTTCATCACTCTTCATCACTCTTCATCATACTTCATCATGCTTCATCACGTTTCATCACTCTTCATCACTCTTCATCACTCTTCATCATGCTTCATCACTCTTCATCACTCTTCATCATACTTCATCACTCTTCATCATACTACATCACTCTTTATCACTCTTCATCATACTACATCACTCTTCATCACTCTTCATCATACTTCATCACTTTTCATCATACTACATCACTCTTCATCACTCTTCATCATACTTCATCACTCTTCATCATACTTCATCACTCTTCATCATACTTCATCAATCTTTATCACTCTTCATCATACTTCATCACTCTTCATCATACTTCATCTCTCTTCATCACTCTTCATCAATCTTCATCACTATTCATCCCTCTTCATCATTCTTCATCATTCTTCATCATACTTCATCATACTTCATCACTCTTCATCACTCTTCATCATACTTCATCACTCTTCATCACACTTCATCACTCTTCATCACAATTCATCACTCTTCATCACTCTTCATCATGCTTCATCACTCTTCATCACACTTCATCACTCTTCATCACTCTTCATCATGCTTCATCACGCTACATCACTCTTCATCACTCTTCATCATGCTTCATCACCCTTCATCATACTTCATCACTCTTCATCACTCTTCATCATACTTCATCACTCTTCATCATACTTCATCACTCTTCATCATACTTCATCACTCTTCATCACACTTCATCATTCTTCATCACTCTTCATCACTCTTTATCACTCTTCATCATACTTCATCACTCTTTATCACTCTTCATCACTCTTCATCACACTTCATCACTCTTCATCACTCTTCATCATACTTCATCATGCTTCATCACGCTTCATCACTCTTCATCACTCTTCATCATGCTTCATCACTCTTCATCACTCTTCATCATACTTCATCACTCTTCATCATACTACATCACTCTTCATCACTCTTCATCATACTACATCACTCTTCATCACTCTTCATCATACTTCATCACTTTTCATCATACTACATCACTCTTCATCACTCTTCATCATACTTCATCACTCTTCATCATACTTCATCACTTTTCATCATACTTCATCAATCTTTATCACTCTTCATCATACTTCATCACTCTTCATCATACTTCATCACTCTTCATCACTCTTCATCAATCTTCATCACTCTTCATCATTCTTCATCACTCTTCATCATACTTCATCACTCTTCATCACTCTTCATCACTCTTCATCATATTTCATCACTCTTCATCACTCTTCATCATACTTTATCACTCTTCATCATACTTCATCACTCTTCATCATATTTCATCACTCTTCATCACTCTTCATCATATTTCATCACTCTTCATCACTCCATCATTCTTCATCCCTCTTCATCATACTTCATCACTATTCATCCCTCTTCATCATTCTTCATCATTCTTCATCATACTTCATCACTCTTCATCATACTTCATCACTCTTCATCACTCTTCATTAAACTTCATCACTCTTCATCACTCTTCATCATTCTTTATCACTCTTCATCATACTTCATCACTCTTCATCATATTTCATCACTCTTCATCACTCTTCATCACTCTTCATCACTCTTCATCATTCTTCATCCCTCTTCATCATACTTCATCACTCTTCATCATACTTCATCATTATTCATCCCTCTTCATCATTCTTCATCATTCTTCATCATACTTCATCATACTTCATCACTCTTCATCACTCTTCATCATACTTCATCACTCTTCATCACTCCATCATTCTTCATCACTCCTCATCACTCTACATCATTCTTTATCTTTCTTCGTCATTATTCGTCACTCTTCGTCATTCTTTATCATTCTTCATCACTCTTCATCATTCTTCATCACTCCTCATCACTCTACATCATTCTTTGTCATTCTTCATCATTATTCGTCACTCTTCGTCATTCTTTATCATTCTTCATCACTCTTCATCATTCTTCATCACTCTACATCATTCTTATCTTTCTTCATCACTCTTCATCATTCATCATTCCTCATCACTCTACATCATTCGTTATCTTTCTTCGTCACTCTTTGTCATTCATCATTATTCGTCACTCTTCGTCATTCTTCATCATTCTTCGTTATTCTTCGTTATTCTTCGTCATTCTTCGCCACTCTTTGTCACTCTTCGTCACTCTTCATCTCATTCTTTGTCATTCTTCGTCACTCTTCGTCACATTTCATCACTCTTTATCACTCTTTATCACTCTTCATCACTCTGCTTCACATTTAAAGTCACTTGTGATTTAGGACAGGACTATTCAACTAGCGGCCCACGGGCCACTTCAGGCTGGCACATGACTTTAGTCCGGCCCCGAGTGAGTTCATAATAAAATAAAAACATTTGGGTGGGGGGGAAGTGTGGGTGGGGGGGGGTCTTATTTTATGTTTTGGCTTCAGTTCTATTTCGTATAAGCTTTGCCCTTTAAGGCCTTCACTAGTGGGTATATCCCTCTGCGTGCACTGAAAACTTTAGTCCACGCCCACCTGCTGTGGGTGGGCCCCACCGGTCGTATAAAATACGGCGAGACCGGTCAATCAGCTCCCAATTTCATTCAGCCAGCAAGCACTGAAGACACTGAAGAGGAGGATGTCCAGCACCATCAGAGTTTGCTCGTCCTGCCAGGTCGGCTACATCATGAGCTTCGACCGACACGACATCTGTGAAGGATGCCTGGGTCTCCGCCACGCTGAGCTCGTCAGCACCTGCCGTCCCTCCCGAGAAGCAGAGACGTGCAGCCTTGTTCAAGGCTATTGAGGATGACGAGTGGCATATGGCGGAGCAAACCTCGCTGGACGACGCCATCGCTTTTTTGATAAGTCGGGTGAATCGGATGGTTCACTCGACTGCGATGGTGATGGCAGCAGCCCCGCTGCCCCTCCCTCTTGGAGAGCGTGGTGACGGAAGAGGGGCGGCCGAGCGGATGCTCAACGCCTTTGGCTCTTCCCAGGTCGGCGACCGCGCTCCCAGCCATTGGCGCCCTCCTCCTGGAGCTACCCGCCATTATCCAGGAGGCTGCTGACACGAAGGGCCTTTTTGTCCCTCCCCTTCACCGCCCCGATCGGATGATCTGGCGGGAAGGTTTGGCTCCACCGTGGCCCGGCGCCCTGATCCCATCTGGCCCCGTTTCCCAGCTGTGACGTCGCACTGAAACGAGGCTGCAACCGGGCCCGGAAAATTAAAAGCTCCTGTCTCCACCTTCGCTCCCATCACCAGAGTGGAGGGGTTTACCGAGCGGAGT
>JBBPBX010006692.1:44181-67680 GCA_038048925.1 Garcialebias charrua
TATATGTATATGTATATGTATATATATATATATGTATATGTATATATGTATATGTATATATGTATATATATATGTATATATGTATATATATATATATATATATTTTTTTTTCTCTCTCTTTTGTTTTCTATTGTTTATTGTTTGATTGTTTATTGTTTAAGGAAATTCTACCATTGCTGTTCATTGTTCTTTAGTTTTAGCAGGTCGCTTTCGTAAATGAGCCCATGAGGTTCAAAAGATTTACCTGACTAAATAAAGGTTGAATGAATGAATGAATCCAGCTCTCAAACAGAGCCCATCAATGCTCAAACTGATAAGCAAGCGCTACATGCTGCAGTTTGCAGCCCATCCTCCACCGTTCAGAGGAATTAGAGACATTTCTGTCATCACCTCCCTCCAGTCAGAAGTTCAGAAACTCCTGATGAAAAATGTAATCTCCAGAGTTCCCGTCGGAGAGGAAAACACGAGCTTTTATTCCCGCTACTTCCTAGTGCCAAAAAAAAAAACAGGAAGGATGAGACCCATTCTTGATTTGTCCATATTCAACAAATCGATTATGGAGAGGGAGTTTAACATGTTGACAATAAAACAGCTGCTGGAGAACGTTCACCAGAACAACTGGTTCATCTCCATAGATTTGCGGGACGCATACTTCCATATCTCCATCATCCCAAAACACAGGAAGTTTTTGCGTTTCTCTTTCCAAGGGGTCCCATATCTGTACAACAGGCTGCCGTTCGGCTACTCCCTTGCCCCACGCATGTTCTTCAAATACGTGGAGACGGCTCTTCAGCCTTTATGCATGGCATGAACGAGAATCCTCTTTTATCTGGACGATCTGCTTTTATTAGCCCGATCCAGAGAGGAAGTAGCCACACAGACCAGAGTTTTAGCAAAACATCTGCTAAACCTGGGTTTTTCTGTCAACTGGGACAGAAGTTCTGTTCTCTCGTCCTAGATGATTGTTTAGCTGGGAGTGGAGCTAAACTCGAACACAATGAGAGCCCGATTATCACAGCATATAGCCGACGCTCTGACGGCTCGGCTCAGTCGTGTCAAACCCTACAAAGTTGTGACAGCCCTGACCGTCATGCGCCTCCTGGGAATGATGTCAGCTGCACACGTGGTCGTAAAACTCTGTTTGCTCCATATGAGACGATTCCAGAGGTGGTTTGCCCGTCTACGCATAGATCCTGTGCTTCAGAAGAGACGGATGATCTCTGTTCCCCCCTCCGTGGGAACCAACCTATGTCACTGGGAAAACCCCCTCATTCTGTCGGAGGGTGTCTCCATCAGCAAACCTACGTCACACGTCTCATTGTTCACGGACGCGTCTCTATCAGGCTGGGGCGGGACTTGTCGGTCTCAGTCGGTAGGAGCACGGTGGCCAGATCACATATCTTATCACATAAACGTGTTCGAGCTGCTCACAGTGTTAAAAGTAATTCAGCACTTTGCTCTTCCGCTGCAGAATCAGCATGTACTGATCCATACAGACAACAAGGTGGCAGCAGCGTACATAATAATAATAAAAATAAACTTTATTTGTATAGCACCTTCCTACAATGCCTTGCATTGACCAAGGTGCTTAACAGGACAGAAAATATAAAAACTGGTACAACAAATCAGTGAAAATAGAATAAAAAAACAACAGCAATAAAAGGAGGCAATGGAAATAAAAATGCTACATACTAAAATACCAAAGTAATAAAAGTTACACACTGAAAGCTTTTTTGAACAAGTGGGTCTTCAGTCTGGTTTTGAACAGAGTCAGATCAGAGGTGGCACGCAGCTCAAGGGGGAGGCTGTTCCAGGCTTTTGGGCCGGCAACAGAAAATGACCGGTCTCCCCATTGTTTGTACCTTGAGCGAGGCACCTCCAGCAGGTGTTGACTGGCAGATCGTAAAGCTCTGCTGGGCTGATGGACTTTCAAAAGTTCTGAGATGTAGAGAGGTGCAAGTCCATTCAGAGCTTTGAAAACAAACAGCAGCAGCTTGAACTGTATCCTGAACTGAACCGGGAGCCAGTGTAGAGAGGACAGGACAGGAGTGATGTGTTCATATTTCCGTGTGTTGGTCAAAAAGCGGGCGGCAGAGTTTTGAACAAGCTGTAAACGGGAGATGGAGGATTGATTAATACCAACATACAAAGCATTACAATAGTCAAGTCTGGATGTCACAAAGGCATGAATGGCCTTCTCCAGATCACTACGGCTGAGGAGTGACTTTACTTTAGAGAGCAGACGGAGCTGAAAGAAGCTGGTTTTGACAACAGAACTGATCTGTTTATCAAGCTTTAAGTTGGAGTCAAGCTGCACTCCAAGATTTCTGACCACCGGGTTGAAGTGGGGGAGGGGAAAACCAAAACTGGGACTGGGAAGGATGTTGCTGGTGTCACCGGGTGCACCAAATAAAATGCATTCAGTTTTATCTGTGTTTAGGTGGAGGAAGTTTTGAGAGAGCCAGTGCTTAATGTCATTTAAGCAGTTGACAATAGTGTTTGAACTGAGTGAGGGGTTGGGAGTGACTGGCAGATAGATTTGTAAATCGTCTGCATATAGATGAAAAGACAGATTATGACGTGCAATGATTGATCCTAATGGCAGCATGTAAAGAGAGAAGAGGACTGGCCCTAGAATAGATCCCTGTGGAACGCCAGAGGTCAGAGGGGTTGATGAAGAGGAGGACAGATCACCTATCATGACAGAAAAAGTTCTCCCAGTCAGGTAAGATCTGAACCACTCTAGCACAGCTCCCTGGAGGCCAACCTGCTGAGACAAACGGTTGATTAGTACCTGATGGTCGACGGTGTCAAAAGCTGCTGAGAGGTCTAACATCACCAGCAGAGCAGGGTTTTTTGCATCCAGAGACAGAAGAATGTCATTCTGTACTTTGAGCAGTGCAGATTCAGTACTGTGACGAGCTCGAAAACCTGACTGAAATTTTTCAAACAGGTTGTTGTGCTCTAGAAAAGATTGAAGTTGAATAAAAACAATATTTTCTAGGACCTTTGATAAAAATGACAGATGGGAAACTGGCCTGAAATTAGAGAGAGCTGTAGGATCCAAGCCTGGTTTTTTGAGAAGAGGCCTGACCACAGCGTGTTTGAAAGCAGATGGCACATAACCTGAAGTTAGACAGCTGTTAATGAATGAAAAAACACAAGGACCAATTACATCAAAGGACAGTTTGAATATTTTTGATGGAATGATGTCCAGAGAACAGTTTGTTGGTTTCATCTGCTGAACCACCTTGATGAGGTGAGGGAGTGAAACCAGGTCAAACTGGTCAAAAACAGCGGCGGTTATTACAGGCGCATGTGATTGGACAGTGTTTGATGGGCTGACAATGTTATGCTTGATAGTCTATTTTGTTGACAAAATAGCTCTGAAAGTCATCACAGGTAGACTGAGTGGCAGTTTTTAGAACATTGACAGAAGGGTTAATGACAGACTGGATTGTGCTAAAAAGCGTCCTCGGCCGGTTGGAGCTGGTGGAGATTAAATTGGAGAGGTACTGTGACTTGGCCTGCTTCACAGCATTTTGATAATCACAGAGACAGTCTCTCTGTATTTCCTGGGATACATGAAGCCGGTCCCGCTTCTATTTTTGCTCAGCTTTCCTGCAGCGTTGTCGAAGAGCCCGCGTAATTTCATTGAGCCATGGAGGTGATTTATTCTTTGAAGAAGCCTGTTTGAGAGGAGCGATGGAGTCCAAGATCGTTGTGCAGGTGTGATGGAAGGAGGTGATGAAGTCCTCAGGATGTAGAGATGGGTCCAGGCTGACGGCAGAGCATAAGTCAGTGCTCTTAAAGGCATCACTGAACTGACTTGGAGTGGATGAGGTGATGGAGCGGCAGAGACGTGCTGGGAGAACTGCCTTCGGTGCAGGAGGGGTGGAAAATTCAAATAAGATGGGAAAATGGTCTGAAATACAGGTGTCCAGAATCTCCACAGCAGATATTTGAAGGCCGTGGGAGATAAGTCCAGTGTATGACCCTGACTGTGCGTGGCCCCCGAGACAGACTGCGACAGGTTAAAAGAGTCCAGGAGGTCCTGAAACTCACATCCAAGTTGGTTACTTGGGCAACAAGTGTGTGCGTTGAAATCTCCACAAAAAGCAGGGAGTCAAATTTTGGCAGCAGTTCAGCCAGCAGTTCTGAAAACTCATTGAGGAAGTCCTTATTATATTGTGGTGGCCGATAAATGAGGCCAAACAGCAGAGGTTTAGCAGATTCCAGTACAAACAGCATGATTTCAAAGCTTTTGTAGTTTTTCTGAGGCAACAGGCGGCACTTGAACGCCTCATTGAACACTGAAGCCAGCCCCTCCTCTCCCAGACCCGCGCGGAACGCTCAGGTAAGAGAAGCCAGATGGGAGGAGTTCAGAGAAGGAGCTGTTGTCCTGCGGCTTCTGCCAGGTTTCCGTCAGCAGAAACAGATCCAGACGATGAGTGGAGATCAAATCACTTAATATAAAAGTTTTATTAGTGATCGATCGGGCGTTAAACAGTGTTGCACGTACCGGCACCCAGCCAGTTACGTCACCCGCAGCTCGTGCGAGCGGGTGGAGGTTCTGTTTAACGCAGCCTCGGTTCTGGTTCTTCATCGGAGGACAAGATGGATACTGACCGCTGACTTCATGATTGACAGGAACAAGGCAGCAATGGCGATGAATCATGGAACGATAGACATCAAAGAAGCTGAATTCAGGAGGTAAGTCGGCTGTAACAGTGCTATGAGAGGAGAGATACTTTTTTAATCTCACCAGAACTCCCGCTCTGGTTCCATGTCTTTTGCGTCGCTTGTTGCGAGGTGACGGGCTGGCGTCGCGGTGTAAATAGGTAGGAACAGACGCCAGGAAAGGTGGAGGTAGTGGCGGAGGCTTAAAATGTCCATATTTGCCAGTAGTTGGTGCGTTGATTAGCGAGTCTCGTATATTTAGAAGAGTTGAGCGATCATAGACCAGAAGCGAGGATGCATCGACGATGAAAAAAAGGCAAAACAGGAAAAACAATAAAAAGTTCAAGAGAGGTGGAAGACAACGTACCGTGAACAACAAAGGCGCCATCTTCGATCTTTGTCTTGATTGATTTCTCCTTGTGTTCCCAGATGTTTGTAATCATGTCCTGTCTTGTCTGTGTATATAAAACTATCTGTGAGTTCTGTCCTTTGTTGCGTCATCGTTGGGTCTCCCCTTGATGTCTCCTGTGTTGCTCCTGTCTCCCAAGTGTGAGTTTGCTGCCCCGTCAGTCCTTTACTTTATTATCATTAAATATCTATTTTACTATCTCCTACCTCCTGTGTACTCTGGTCTGCGCCATTGGGTTCGATCCTGCCTTCAGAGTGAAATCCTGACAGGAAGACTGTTCTGTGGTCAGATGAGTCACGATTTTGAAGTTCTTTATAGAACATTGGGACGCCATGTCATCCGGACCAGAGAGGACAAGGATAGCCCAAGTTGTTATCAATGCTCCGTTCAGAAGCCTGCATCACTGATGGTATGGGGTTGCATGAGCGCTTGTGACATGGGCAGCTTGCATGTCTGGAAAGGCACCATTAATGCAGAGAACTATGTTCAGGTTCTAGAACAACATATGCTCCCATCTAGATGTAATCTCTTTCAAGACCCTGCATTTTCCAACAAGATAATGCCAGACCACATTCTGCAGCAATCACAACATCATGGCTGCGTAGGAGAAGGATCCAGGTACTGAAATGGCCAGCCTGCAGTCCAGATCTTTCACCAACTATTAATTTCCCATCATGTTGACTCCGGTGCAGCTAGAATGAAGGCGAGGAGCAACTCGTCATCCAGCCCGCGGTGAGCGCAGCTCCTCCGGTCAGATTACAGCCGTGTGTCCGACGCAGCGCCTCCACACCGGGGCTTTTTTTCTGTTTTATTCCTTTATGGGATTTCCGGTTCTCTCCTCTCTTCCGCTTTCCCGTAAACTCCGAGAGCGAGGTTTTACTGGAAGTGGAGGCAGGTTGGGAAAGGCAACAGCGCACCGAGCCTCCGTAGCTCTAACATATTGTGAATAGCCGGGGGGTGTCCGATCAGCCCAGCTGCTGCATTTTGCGAGACAGCTGCTGTACTGGGCACAACACCTACTTTCGATCAGAGCCGTGTACATCCTCGGCGTCCTGAACTGAGGGGCAGACATAATGTCGAGGGGCGGCCCTCGCCACGGGAGCTGGACCCTTCACCTCAAACTGGTTTCTCAGATCTGGACCAGATTTGGCTGGATGGCGATGGATCTGTTCATCACACGGGAGAACGTTCAGTGTCAGCTGTGGTTCTCGCTGAGTCCACGGGACGACTCACCCCTAGGGGTGGACGCTTTTGCGCACAGTCCGTAGCCCAAAAAGCTGTTATACGTGTTCCCTCTGGTTCCGCTCATCTCACGCGTCCTGGATCGAGTCCGGGAGGAGGGGCTGTCAGTGATCCTCGTGGCTCCCGAGCGAAAGAACGCTTCATGGTTTCCTAACCTGCAGCAGCTGGTGTCGGGCCAGCTGTGGAAGCTCCCGTGGAGGAAGGATACGCTCCTCCAGGCGGGAGAAGCGATCAGGAACTACCCGCAAATAGGTCAGCACCTCTGGGTTTGGATACTGAACGGGTCCGCCTAGAAAACATGGGCCTCGCACCAGATGTGGTACGAACGATCCAAGATACACGAGTTGCGTCTACCACAGCGCTTTATGCATCAAAGTGGGCAGCTTTTCAGCGCTGGTGCGCAGAGAAAGGCGTGAAAGCCACCTCATGTCAGTTAAGCTGTGTGCTATCATTTTTGCAGCAACTGATCGACAGAAATTTAGCTTTCAGCACAATAAAAACTTATGCTGCAGCTATTTATTTTTGTCATGAAGGTTTCGGTGACAGAACAGCTTTTAATCACCCACTAATGAAGCGGTTTCTGAAAGGTGTGCGGAGACGCAGGCCCATGACACGCCCACTCGCCCCTCAATGGGATTTGACATAAGTGTTACGCGCCCTGATTAAAGCTCCGTTCGAGCCTTTAAATTAAGTGCCGCTTAAATTTCTGTCTTTAAAAACTGTCCTGTTATTGGCTCTGATATCTGCAAAGAGAGTAAGTGATTTATCTGCTCTCTCTGTTGTTCCCTCATGCCTCAGGATTTAGGCTGACGGTAGCTCAGCCATGCTTCGCCCTAATCCTGCTTTCACCCCAGAAAGCATCACCAGTTCATTCCAATCTAGAACGATTACTCTGGACGGTTTTCATCCCCCTCCTCATAAATCTGAGGAAGAGGCAACGTCTCACCTCCTCTGTCCCGTGCATGCGCTCTCTTGTTACGTGGCGCGCACAGTCGCACTACGCCGCTCTCAGCGCCTGTTTGTGCATTACAGAGACAGCTCAGCGGGACGCTCTCTGTCCACTCAGCGTCTTTCACATTGGCTGTGTGAGACTATTTCGGAGGCTTGTAGATCATCTGGAACAGAACCTTTAGAAAATCTCTGTGCCCATTCCACGAGGGGAATCTCCTCTTCCACGGCCCTGCATGGGGGGATGTCAGTGGAGGACATTTGTACAGCGGCCACGTGGTCATCGCCGTGCTCATTTATTCGTTTTTATTTACGTGATTCTTCCACGTTCTCCATGACTCATTCTGTTCTCATGGTTCTGTATGAATGATTATTTAAAGTTTCATGGAGTTTTAACCTGAGCTCACATCTGTCTGAATGCAGACACAGTGTAAGATGTTTTTTTATTATCAGTCACAGTTCATGACTGTTGTTGTTACTGGTCTGTTCTCTCAGCCTCTGGTCCTTCACCAGAGCTCATTCATTCTCTCTGGTGCGCTGTTGCGCATGGAGTGCGTAATTACACACGCAGACGGCTGAGTGAGGCAGTGTCGACCTGCTCTGCGCACTGTTTTTTGTTCTCATTAGCAGACTTGTTATTTCAGTTCCTTTTCTTCTCTTCAGAGTTCATTCTTGGTCCTCTGGTGCACTGTTACGCATGGTATGCACAATCACACAAAAGAATGAGTGAGGAAGTATTGACCTTCGCTGTTCATTGTTTTTATTCTTCAGTAGCAGGTCTGTGTCTGTCTCAGCGTGCAGCTGCAGGTCCTTTATCTCACCCCTTCTTCACCAGAGATCTTTTTTCTCTGGTGCGCTATTGCGCATGGAGCGCGTAATTACGTACACAGAAGGCTGAGTGATAAACTGCGTTGTACGAGCAGATGCTTTGTGTTGGTGTCTGGATGGACACAGTGAGACATAGACTATATCCTGCTTCGCCTTTAACCCACTAGCGAAGGCTTTAAAGGGCAAAGCTTATACAAAATAGAACGTTGGTTACGTACTGTAACCCCAGATTCTATGAGTATAGGTGCAGCCCTTTAAGCTCTGGGCCTCACTGGTTCCTAAATGGCTGAACGAAAGCTATTTGGGAGCTGATTGACCTGTCTCGCCATATTTTATGCGACCGGTGGGGTCCACCCATAGCAGGTGGGCGTGGACTAAAGTTTTTAGTGCGTGCTGTGCGCGGAGGGAAATACCTACTAGCGAAGGCCTTAAAGGGCTGCGCCTATACTCATAGAATCTGGGGTTACAATACGTAACCAACGTTTATTGTATTTATGATTCAATCAACAAAACATACTAATTTAAAATGTAACAGATGATTGTAACAATTATTTTATTTACATAATGACTTTAATGCTGGATGTCCGGCCACCGAGCTGCTGCTCTCAGTAACTGTGGCCCCCGAGCTGTTGACTCTCAGTAACTATGGCCCCTGAGCTGCTGCTCTCAGTAACAGTGGCCCCTGAACGGTTCAGTTGAAAGGCCCTGATGCAGGACATCACAGATTTGTCCTAATCATGAATCGATGAAGTTTGTCTTCTTCATGACTGTGAGCGTTGATGAATGTGTTTTGTCTTCATCAGCTCGTTAAGGTTCCTGCTGTCACGACTCCTGGGAGGAAGAGGAAAGAGGAGAAAGAAGAAGAGAACCAAGAGGTCAAGAGGAAGAAAGAGGAGGCACAGGAGGAGTTGAAGAAGAACAGCAGCGAGGAGAAGAAAGAAGCGAGAACAGAAGAAATGTTATCTGAGGATAGAGTGTCAAAAAGAAAGACAGAGGACGAGCAAACTGAGGGAGGAATGACAAGGAGAACTGAGAACAAGAAGGAGACGAGTAAGGAGGAAACGGTAGGAATAAAAGCAAGGATACCTGAGAACAATGTGGAGCAAACAGAGCTAACCAAGACAAGACCCGAGAAAGAGAAGACTGCTGAGGAGGAAACAGGGGAGGTGAAGACGAGGAAATCTGGGGAGGAGAAGGAGGCTTCTGGGGAGGAAGGAGAGGGACTTAAAACAAGAAGAGCCGAAAGGGATGGAGATAAGCCAGAAGGTAGAAAAACTAGAAAACCTGAAAAAGACAATGAGAAAACTCAGAGACTGAAGACAAGAAAAACTGAGAATGAGAAGACACCTGAAGAAGGAGCAGGGAGGAGGAAGACAAGGAGGTCAGAGATGGAAGAGGAGGCTTCTGGGGAGGAAGGAGAGGGACTTAAAACAAGAAGAGCCGAAAGGGATGGAGAGAAGCCTGAAGGTAGAAAACTTGAAAAAGACGACGAGAAAACTCAGAGACTGAAGACAAGAAAAACTGAGAAAGAGAAGACGGCTGAGGAGAAAACAGGAGAGGTGAAGACGAGATCTGAGGAGGAGAAGGTGGCTTCTGGGGAGGAAGGAGGGGGACTTAAAACAAGAAGAGCTGAAAGGGATGGAGATAAGCCAGAAGGTAGAAAAACTAGAAAACCTGAAAAAGACAATGAGAAAACTCTAAGACTGAAGACAAGAAAAACTGAGAAAGAGAAGACACCTGAAGAAGAAGCAGGGAGGAGGAAGACGAGGAGGTCAGAGATAGAAGAGGAGGCTTCTGGGGAGGAAAGAGAGGGACTTAAAACAAGAAGAGCCGAAAGGGATGGAGATAAGCCTGAAGGTAGAAAAACTAGAAAACTTGAAAAAGCCAATGAGAAAACTCAGAGACTGAAGACAAGAAAAACTGAGAAAGAGAAGACGGCTGAGGAGAAAACAGGAGAGGTGAAGACGAGATCTGAGGAGGAGAAGGAGGCTTCTGGGGAGGAAGGAGGAGGACTTAAAACAAGAAGAGCCGAGAGGGATGGAGATAAGCCTGAAGGTAGAAAAACTAGAAAACCTGAAAAAGACAATGAGAAAACTCTAAGACTGAAGACAAGAAAAACTGAGAACGAGAAGACACCTGAAGAAGGAGCAGGGAGGAGGAAGACGAGGAGGTCAGAGATAGAAGAGGAGGCTTCTGGGGAGGAAAGAGAGGGACTTAAAACAAGAAGAGCCGAGAGGGATGAAGAGAAAACTGAGAAAATAAAGATAAGAACTGAGAAAGAGAAGACGGCTGAGGAGGAAACAAGGGAGGTGAAGACAAGGAGACCTGAGGAGAAGAAGGAGGCTTCTGTGGAGGAAGGAGAGGGAGTTAAAACAAGAAGAGCCGAAAAGGATGGAGAGAAGCCTGAAGGTAGAAAAACTAAAACACTTGAAAAAGACGACGAGAAAACTCAGAGACTGAAGACAAGAAAAACTGAGAATGAGAAGACACCTGAAGAAGGAGAAGGCAGGAGGAAGACGAGGAGGTCAGAGACGGAAGAGGAGGCTTCTGGGGAGGAAGGAGTTAAAACCAAAAGAGCCGAGAGGGATGGAGAGAAAACTGAGAAAATAAAGATAAGAACTGAGACAGAGAAGACTGCTGAGGAGAAAACAGGAGAGGTGAAGACAAGGAGACCTGAGGAGAAGGAGGCTTCTGTGGAGGAAGGAGAGGGACTTAAAACAAGAAGAGCCGAAAGGGATGAAGAGAAAACTGAGAAAATAAAGATAAGAACTGAGACAGAGAAGACGGCTGAGGAGAAAACAGGAGAGGTGAAGACAAGGAGACCTGAGGAGAAGGAGGCTTCTGTGGAGGAAGGAGAGGGACTTAAAACAAGAAGAGCTGAAAGGGATGAAGAGAAGCCTGAAGGTAGAAAAACTAGAAAACTTGAAAAAGAGAATGAGAAAACTCAGAGTTTGAAGACAAGAAAAACTGAGAAGGAAAAGACGGCTGAGGAGAAAACAGGAGAGGTGAAGACAAGATCTGAGGAGAAGGAGGCTTCTGTGGAGGAAGGAGAGGGAGTTAAAACAAGAAGAGCCGAAAGGGATGAAGAGAAAACTGAGAAAATAAAGATAAGAACTGAGACAGAGAAGACGGCTGAGGAGAAAACGGGAGAGGTGAAGACAAGGAGACCTGAGGAGAAGGAGGCTTCTGGGGAGGAAGGAGGGGGACTTAAAACAAGAAGAGCCGAAAGGGATGGAGATAAGCCTGAAGATAGAAAAACTAGAAAACTTGAAAAAGACGACGAGAAAACTCAGAGACTGAAGACAAGAAAAACTGAGAAAGAGAAGACACCTGAAGAAGAAGCAGGGAGAAGGAAGACGAGGAGGTCAGAGATGGAAGAGGAGGCTTCTGGGGAGGAAAGAGAGGGAGTTAAAACCAAAAGAGCCGAGAGGGATGTAGAGAAAACTGAGAAAATAAAGATAAGAACTGAGAAAGAGAAGACGGGGAGGAAGACAAGGAGTTCTGAGAAGGTGGTCTCAGAGGAAGAAGAAGAAAGGACAAAGAAAAGAAGACGTGAGAATAAAGAACAGAAGCAGGAAGAAAAAAAGAAGAAGAAAGAAGAGACGAGCAACAAGATCAAAGCAACAGAAACGCTGCTAAAAACCCCGAAAGATGTTTCTGACAAGGAGAAGGAGGTAAGGAGGGAGGAGAACCAGAGATTAAAGAGGAAGAGAGAGGAGGAAGAGGATGAGGCGCAGAAGAAAAGAAAACAGGAGGAGGAGAGGGGAGAAAAGTCGAGTGGACTAGAAGACGAACAGAAAGAAACGCAGGATGAAGGAGAGACAGCAGAGGAGGAGAAAGACGAAGAGGTAAAGCTTAAAACTTTTTGTTTTCTGCCAAAAATCAGAACTTTAACTTTCACATCAGCTCCGGCAAAAAAATTCATATAAAGTCCACCGAGTCAGGATTTATTAAACTGGCCTCACGGGTCAAAGGTCATGGTCTGTATATATTAAATCAACCTCATGGGTCAAGGGTCATGGTCTGCTTTTATTAATCCGGCCTCATGGGTCAAGGGTCATGATCTGTGTTTATTAATCTGGCCTAATGGGTTGTTCTATGAATTTTAATTCATAAATGTTTTATGAAATATAATTTATGCAGGATCGAGAGAACGGCAAAACCTTCAAAAGAAATCACAACTCAAGAGACTTCACACAGGAAACTATTTTCTGTTTAGAACAAATGCTCTTTATTTTACCACAGAAAATCAATAACAAGCAAGCAAGAAGCAAAACAAGTAACACACTTGCATCTCAAACTTCATACAATGATTAACGCTTAAACAAAGACTCTTTACCGTTTGACACCAAAGTGGATTGAGAGAGAGACGTTTTCAATCCAAAGGCAGAGTGAGCGTTAAAACAAACGGACGATTACTCATCGCCGGCAGACTGAACCCTGGGAGCTCAGGCTGTCTCCTTTTATTCCTTTAGATAAGGATTGCTTGCGGAGAAGAGCTGGCCAGGCTCTTTCCACAAACAATTACCCAGTTTCAACAGGAACTGGACATTATCTTCAGGAACTGGAGTATCTCCCCCTCACCTCTGATCAAATCGTTAGAACAAAACTCCAGAGATGATGAGATCAATAAACTGAGCATTCCTGTGATGATGAAATCAGCACAGTTTAACTTTTATCTCCCAGCTCCCCAGTAGTGACAGATATAGGAAAATTACATACTTCTAATGTACCTTGATCGTAAGTCCGTTTTTTTTGCCGTATGTTGACGACATTCTTTCAAAAAGGAAAATCGTAAGTCTGAGTTGCCGTAGCTCAGAGGTGTCGTAACTCGAGGGTTCCCTGTATTCCTATTAATTTTGAATATGACTTTCATATTATAAAATACATACAAATGTCAAACAAATTAATATAGCAAAGCACAATATTAATAGTTGCACGTCATAGGTTATGTTCATCTGTGGCTTGGTCCAATCACTGTGTAATTTCAAAAACCAATATTGAATCCAACGAGCGTCAGAAATGTTCCACAATCTTCTCCACTCTTGGTTATGAGTGGTTACCACTCTCCGGAAAGGTTCCATTTGCACTTTTACATGTAATACTTGCAGATTACATGTAGTCCGGTTTACCACCACTGGAATGTCATGTCCGTTGAAACACTTCCTGCATACGCAGAAAGTACAAGGACCGCTCACATTCGTCACCACTTATGATTGATTCGCAGGACATTCAAAGTTATCCTGTTTTCTGACACAGTTCATCTGTTTCCATAGTAGTCGGCAAGGCCCCCTTTTTCTCCTCCAGGGCACGTCCCGGTGTTGCGGAGGAGAGGTCGCCTAGAAGCACCATGGCACAGACGACAACGAACGTGATGACCCATGAGGTGATACCACCCTCACGGCACTTTCCGGGTTCGGCCATGCCGCGCCTCTGATCCTCCCACCAGCAGATGCCAAGGAAACACTAGGCTGTGAAGAAACACAATGCTTTTTGACAAATAGAATGACAATGATTAGTTTTCCCTTAGATAAAAGGTTTCATTTTTACTTTCCCCACCAAAACTGATCTGACCTGTAGGGGTCTTTACCCCAAACTCAAAATGTCCCTGTTTTAAATGGAGCATCATACCTGCCAATAAATCCATGTCCAATATCCATTATTCAAAACTTAGCAGGTCTGACAGATCAGGGTACAGCTGTGACTTTCTGTTTTTCACCTTTCCTTTTTTCTTTTTCTGTCTCGTAACTCGCAACCTCACTGCTTCATTGTCCTCTGAAGACTCAAAATCAGAGGAGACCTCCGCCACTCTAGTGATCTTATTTTTGTTCCTGACTGTCTGTTCAGGTTCACACGGAGGTGCAGAAGAAACAACAGAAGTTTGAAACACATCTCTCAATGCTTGAGTCAGATGTTCCAC
The DNA here is from genome assembly GCA_038048925.1 of Garcialebias charrua. Classification (NCBI taxonomy): domain Eukaryota; kingdom Metazoa; phylum Chordata; class Actinopteri; order Cyprinodontiformes; family Rivulidae; genus Garcialebias; species Garcialebias charrua. The sequence goes on from JBBPBX010006692.1 coordinate 58,209, forward strand.
ATCTCTCAATGCTTGAGTCAGATGTTCCACATTGAATCTAGCACACTGGATTTTTAATGCCTTTATCTGACATCGTTCTCTCAACTCTTCTGTTGGTAATCTATCTATTTCAGATATTGGGACCCCAGACTGTATCAAAGCTTTCCATAAAGCAGAACGAGTTGGTCCCTGTGCATTACTTCGACCGTCCTTTTCTGGCCCACGACCCACATGTTGAAAACCATACTCCTGTTTTTCTACTTTTCCTGTTTCCCAGTGTTCCTAACTCCAAGATTCGGCTACGAATTTCAGACATAGCAACATCAGGAGCCCCCAACATTACAGTCAACATTGCGGAGCGATAGTGCATAGGGGCTGTTCATATCAATCGATCCCTCACAGCCTTTGGAATAGGTAGCAGCTGATACTGATCCACACCAGCAACAGTTAAAGCATCCCTCACACACAATCGAACCAATCTTTGTACACACTCCCGAAGAGTGACCCACTGTCTTGTTATCTCTGGCCAGTCCGGGAGAGCTGGATAAACCTGGTGAACAGCTTCAGCATAAACATCAAATAGAGATCTAGAATCATTCCCTAAATCTCTCACTTCTCTGCAGAAATCAGCATTCACTGTAGCTTCTTTGGACAACACAGCAAAAGACATCCCATCCCTTGCATCTATTTCCACCTGTCCTGCTCCTTCCTCAATTAATCTTGACAACCACACATCTGTATGTTCTCCCGGCTGCTGACGGAGCCTCCTGGACAAGTAAGCTACTTCTTCCTGAGTGTAAAGCCTCCAGTATAGCTGTGCGTTATGCCCAGCGCCGCTGGACTTGCGTGTGCTACGCGCAGGCAGTTCATATTATAGCTCTGTGCAAGTGCAGCTCTCTGGAGTGCAGGCTCCAGCAGCTGCAGCCGGGCGGAGCGTTTACCTACGGGACAAATTGAGGTCGCTGATTGGTCATTTGCTGACACGCGAGGCAGTTTATCAACGCGCGCGCGTAGGCGGTCATAAAATTTGAGCTTGGCGCGTTCACGCCCGCGATCAAAGGCTTGTGCCGCGGCGCTCACACGGCGTGCCGCGGCGCTCGGACTAACGCGGAGCTATACTGGGGGGCTTAATCCTCAGTTATCATTCTCTGTTCAGGTTACGGTTGATCTTGTGGGACAGCATCCATAACTTGTACACCATTCTCTTAAACAAGTTGACCATCTACGTCTACTCTTGCTTGTAAGACATCTGGTCTCACTATCTGTTCCTGCCTCCTCCGTTGCACTGGCTTCACACTTTTACTGCGGAATGAGGAGCGTAATGAGGAATTAGTGGAATCATCATCACTTGCATTATCTTCCCACAAATCTGCGTTCCAGCTAGAGGGATTCCATCCCGTTCCTAACCCAGCTACAAAAGCCTGTACTCTTTTGGGTGATACAGATAGTTTGTTTTACTTTTTTTCTTCTCTTTTTAACATGGAAACCTGAACCACTGCTTCCTCGGCTATCCGGGCCATGTTTTCTAGCTGTGTAGTTAACAACTTGCACATGCTGACACTGTAATGAAGAGGCCAACTCAGTTTCTTTGAGTGCCTTTTTCTGTTTCAAATTTATTTCATTCTGCCGTTTCCAGGCAGCGGCACAAACCCACAAACGTTGTTGCAGCCCTTCTACATGCGTTTTCATTTTCATGTCTACTACTCGTAGAACTTCTAACAAAGTCTCAGGGTCTCCATCTCATAGAGATCTTTCCCAAGGCTCGGAGCGTCCCGCTCCATCCCTCAAGCACAATGCTATAGACTGAAAACAGGGTATTTCCTATCTTGGTACTATTTCAGTCTTTTCCTGTGTCTTATCGTCCTTTGCTGATTTTCTCTTGGACATTCTTTTGAACATTATGCAGTCTCTCTTTGTAACCCTACCGACAACGCCAAAAAATGTTCTATGAAATATTATTTCATAAATGTTTTATGAATTTTTATTCATAAATGTTTTATGAAATATTATTTATGCAAGATCGAGAGATCGGCAAAACCTTTAAAAGAAATCACAACTCAAGAGACTTCACACAGGAAACTATTTTCTGCCTGGAACATCCATCCATCCATTTTTGTCCGCTTATCCGGGGTCGGGTCGCGGGGGTAGCAACCTAAGTAGGGAGGCCCAGACTTCCCTCTCCCCAGCCACTTGGAGCAGCTCCTCTGGGGGAATCCCAAGGCGTTCCCATGCCAGCCGAGAAACATAGTCCCTCCAGCGTGTCCTGGGTCTTCCTCTTGGTCTCCTCCCGGTGGGACATGCCTGGAACACCTCACCAGGGAGGCGTCCAGGAGGCATCCTAACCAGATGCCCGAGCCACCTCAACTGGCTCCTCTCGATGTGGAGAAACAGCGGCTCTACTCTGCCTGGAACAAATGCTCTTTATTTTACCACAGAAAATCAATAGCAAGCAAGCAAGAAGCAAAACAAGTAACACACTTGTATCTCAAACTTCATATAATGATTAACGCTTAAACAAAGACTCTTACCGTTTGACACCAAAGTGGATTGAGAGAGAGCCGTTTTCAATCCAAAGGCAAAGTGAACGTCGGCAGACTCTGAACCCTGGGAGCTCAGGCTGTCTCCTTTTATTCCTTTAGATAAGGATTGCTTGCGGAGCAGAGCTGGTCAGGCTCTTTCCACAAACAATTACCCAGTTTCAACAGGAACTGGACATTATCTTCACAGGAACTGGAGTATCTCCCCCTCACCTCTGATCAAACCGTTAGATCAAAACTCCGGAGATGATGAGATCAATAAACTGAGCATTCCTGTGATGATGAAATCAGCACAGTTTAACTTTGATCTCCCAGCTCCCCGGTAGTGACAGATATAGGAAAATTACACACAATGTCTGGACATTTCAGACTTTTAAGACTGATCAGAGAACAAACTTATTTATTAATTATTCATGGGTCAAGGGTCATGGTCTGTGTTTATTAGGCGGCCGTGGCGTAGTGGTAAGGGCAGTCGTCTCCCGATCGGAAAGTTGGCGGTTCAACTCCCGGGACCCGCACCATGTGTCTTTGTGTCCTTGGGCAAGACACTTAACCCTGAGTTGCTCCCGGTAGGACTGGAAAGCACCTTGCATGGTAGTCTGCCGCCACCGGTTTATGAATGTGTGTAGCATTCAATATATGTGTAGCACTTTGAGATTTTCAGTAATGAAAAGTGCGTTATAAATTGAATTAATTATTATTATTATTATTATTATTATTATTATTAAACTGGCCTCAGTTTCCGGGTCAAAGGTCATTGTCTGTGTTTATTAAACCGGCCTCATGGGTCAAAGGTCAAGGGTCATGGTCTGCGTTTATTAAACCGGCCTCATGGGTCATGGTCTGTATTTATTAAACTGTCCTCAGTCTGCAGGTCAAAGGTCATGGTTTGTATTTATTACACTAGCCTCGGTCTGCAGGTCAAGGGTTCTGGTCTGTATTTATTAAACCAGCCTCAGTCTACGGGTCAAAGGTCATGGTTTGTATTTATTACATCAGCTTCAGTCTGCACGTCACGGGTCATGGTCTGTATTTATTAAACCAGCCTCAGTCTACGGGTCAAAGGTCATGGTTTGTATTTATTAAACCAGCCTCAGTCTACAGGTCATGGGTCATGGTCTGTATTTATTAAACCAACCTCAGTCTGCAGGTCAAAGGTCATGTCTGTGTTTATTAAACCAGCCTCAGTCTGCAGGTCAAGGGTCATGGTCTGTATTCATTAAACTGGCCTCAATCTGCGGGTCAAAGCTCATGGTTTATATTTATTAAACTGGCCTCAGTCTGCAGGTCAAAGGTCATGGTTTGTCTTTATTAAACCAGCCTCAGTCTACGGGTCATGGGTCATGGTCTGTATTTATTAAACCGGCCTCAGTCTGCAGGTCAAAGGTCATGGTATGTATTTATTAAACCAGCCTCAGTCTGCAGGTCACAGATCATGGGTCATGGTCTGTATTTATTAAACCGGCCTCAGTTTGCAGGTCAAAGGTCATGGTATGTATTTATTAAACCAGCCTCAGTCTGCAGGTCACAGATCATGGGTCATGGTCTGTATTTATTAAACTGGCCTCGGTCTATGGGTCATGGTCTGTATTTATTAAACCGGCCTCAGTCTGCGGGTCAAAGGTCATAGTTTGTATTTATTAAACCAGCCTCAGTCTGCAGGTCACAGCTCATGGGTCATGGTCTGTATTTATTGAACCGGCCTCAGTCTGCAGGTCACAGATCATGGGTCATGGTCTGTATTTATTAAACTGGCCTCAGTCTATGGGTCATGGTCTGTATTTATTAAACCGGCCTCAGTCTGCGGGTCAAAGGTCATAGTTTGTATTTATTAAACCAGCCTCAGTCTACGGGTCATGGTCTGTATTTATTAAACCGGCCTCAGTCTGCAGGTCAAAGGTCATGGTATGTATTTATTAAACCAGCCTCAGTCTGCAGGTCACAGATCATGGGTCATGGTCTGTATTTATTGAACCGGCCTCAGTCTGCAGGTCAAAGGTCATGGTATGTATTTATTAAACCAGCCTCAGTCTACAGGTCACAGATCATGGGTCATGGTCTGTATTTATTAAACCGGCCTCAGTTTGCAGGTCAAAGGTCATGGTATGTATTTATTAAACCAGCCTCAGTCTGCAGGTCACAGATCATGGGTCATGGTCTGTATTTATTGAACCGGCCTCAGTCTGCAGGTCAAAGGTCATGGTATGTATTTATTAAACTGGCCTCAGTCTATGGGTCATGGTTTGTATTTATTAAACCGGCCTCAGTCTGCAGGTCGTAGATCATGGGTCATGGTCTGTATTTATTAAACCGGCCTCAGTCTGCAGGTCATAGATCATGGGTCATTGTCTGTATTTATTGAACCGGCCTCAGTCTGCAGGTCACAGATCATGGGTCATGGTCTGTATTTATTAAACTGGCCTCAGTCTATGGGTCATGGTCTGTATTAAACCGGCCTCAGTCTGCGGGTCAAAGGTCATAGTTTGTATTTATTAAACCAGCCTCAGTCTGTAGGTCAAATGTTATGGTTTGTTTTTATTAAACCAGCCTCAGTCTACGGGTCATGGTCTGTATTTATTAAACCGGCCTCAGTCTGCAGGTCAAAGGTCATGGTATGTATTTATTAAACCAGCCTCAGTCTGCAGGTCACAGGTCATGGTCTGTATTTATTAAACCGGCCTCAGTCTGCGGGTCAATAATAATAATAATAATAATTAATTCAATTTATAACGCACTTTTCATTACTGAAAATCTCAAAGTGCTACACATATATTGAATGCTACAGACATTCATAAACCGGTGGCGGCAGACTACCATGCAAGGTGCTTTCCAGTCCTACCGGGAGCAACTCAGGGTTAAGTGTCTTGCCCAAGGACACAACGACACATGGTGCGGGTCCCGGGAGTCGAACCGCCAACTTTCCGATCGGGAGACGACTGCCATTACCACTACACCACGGCCTCAGTCTGCAGGTCTGGTATGTATTTATTGTATACAAATATATAAATTATGGGTCAAAGGTCATGGTTTGTATTTATTAAACCAGCCTCAGTCTGCAGGTCAAATGTTATGGTTTGTTTTTATTAAACCAGCCTCAGTCTACGGGTCATGGTCTGTATTTATTAAACCGGCCTCAGTCTGCGGGTCAAATGTTATGGTTTGTTTTTATTAAGCCAGCCTCAGTCTACGGGTCATGGTCTGTATTTATTAAACCGGCCTCAGTCTGCGGGTCAAAGGTCATGGTTTGTTTTTATTAAACCAGCCTCAGTCTACAGGTCAAAGTTCATGGGTCATGTTCTGTATTTATTAAACTGGCCTGAATCTGTGGGTCAAAGGTCATGGTCTATATTTACTAAACCGGCCTCAGTCTGCAGGTCAAAGTTCATGGTTTGTATTTATTAAACCAGCCTCAGTTTGCGGGTCAAAGGTCATGTCTGTGTTTGTTAAACCAGCTTCAGTCTGCAGGTCAAAGGTCATGGTCTGTATTTATTAAACCAGCCTCAATCTGCGGGTCAAAGGTCATGGTTTGTATTTATTAAACTGGCCTCAGTCTGCAGGTCAAATGTCATGGTTTGTCTTTATTAAACCAGCCTCAGTCTACGGGTCAAAGGTCATGATCTATTTATTAAACCAGCCTCAGTCTGGAGGTCAAAGGTCATGGTTTGTATTTATTAAACTGGCCTCAGTCTGGAGGTCAAGGGTCATGGTCTGTATTTATTAAACCGACATCTGTGTTGAGGTCAAATATCAATTTTGATTAAAAAAAAATTGTATTTTGTATTTTATTTTATCATGTTCGTTGTCTCTTATGTAGGTTGGACTCTGAGTCTGTAATTAAATTATCTATCAAGGGTCATCATGGTTTGTTTTTATTAAACCGGCCTCAGTCTGGAGGTCAAAGGTCATGGTTTGTAGTTATTAATCCAGCCTCATTCTGGAGGTTAAAAATCATGATTTATCTTGAAGGGCTACAGAAGAAAACCTTTTAAAAAAAATCATGGCCACACAACTTCTGGACCAGAACCAGACAAGAGCACAGCTTTTTACCTAGAATGCACTGCATCAAACATCCCGTTCAGCTGTTAGCACGGTGGTGGAGGCTGATGGTCTGGGCTCCTGTCAGCCACTCAGTGTACCAGAAACTCCTCTGGAGATGGGTTCTGGAGTCAAATGTAAGTCCAAATTGGGTCCAGCAGAACCATGATCCCAAACACAGCCGCTCATCTACAACAGAACGGGTCATAAAGAACAGAACTAATGGTCTGAGTCCAGAACCTGAACCTGCAGAACCCTGAATGATGGAAAGAAGAGTGGTACAGAACCCTTCGAGAACTAGGAGAGACCAATAGAAAACCACTGAGGGTTCTCCTGGGTCCAGACTGGAAGCAGGTTCTGTTTAATAAGTAATGACTCGGTGGAATCTGTTCTTTTTATTGTTTGAATCATTTTAGAATCTGAGAAAGACCAGATCCATTTAGACTTAAAGCCTAGACCTGAAGTGAGGACTTGGTTCTGGCAGTGCTTTAACATTTTCTGCTTTGTGTTGTCGCAGCTTCACAGCCTGACGGTGAAGAGGGAGATCTTGTTGAAGTCGCTCAGAGGTCTGCTGAAGACGAAGGACACGACGACGAGCGCTCAGTAGGACAAACACGCACCTCGTCAGTCTCAGCCCTTCACTGGAGCTTAACCTGCTGCTTTTATGTCTTCACCAGGGGGACGAGAGACAGATCAGAGAAGAAGAAACGCAGGGGTGACGAAGAGGCCCGCAGCCAGAAGACGGCAGGAGAGAAGACAAGAGACCAAAAGAAAACTGAGAGGACAGACAGTGACAAAATGTCCACCAGGAAGTCAACGGCAGACAGGAAGTGGGACAAACGAAAGACTTTACAAAAAGACACAAGACCTAGAAAAGTAGAAGGTAGCCTGAAGGACAAAGAGGATGGTCGAGTGTCCATTAAAAGGACGTCTTCAAAGAGACAACAAGGAGACGACCAGAAGAACGACAGCAGACACAAAGACGAGGTGTCCACGTCTTCAAAGAGACAACAAGGAGACGACCAGAAGAACGACAGCAGACACAAAGACGAGGTGTCCACGTCTTCAAAGAGACAAAAAGGAGACGACCAGAAGAACGACAGCAGACACAAAGACGAGGTGTCCACGTCAGAGACGCAACGTGTTGAACGGAGGACGGAGAAAAAACTAACGAGTAAACTGTTGGAGACAACGAAAGGAAGCAGGAAAGACCGGGAGGAACAGCAGAAGACAGGAGGAAAGAAAACGGATGAGGTGAAAAAGAACGAAGAGAGGACAGAGACGAAGACAAATAAAACAACAGAAATGACCAAAGACACTGATGGGAACGAGGACAGAAGAACCACCCGAGGGTCGGCAGCAGAGAAGGAAGGAGAGAGGATGGAGCAGGACAAGAGAACAAAGGAAGAAAAGAAAGCAAAGACGGAGGACAAGACGAGAAACGAAGGAGCAAAAGAGAAGAAAGAAGAGGACGACAAGGCTGTCGGAACAAGAGAGCAGAAAGACGAGAGGAAAATCATTGGAAAGATCGTGAAAGCCGGTCAGGGAACGAAGATCCACATCAAGACAATGATGGGAGGAACGAAGACGACAGAGGAGAAGAAAGACGGTAGTTTAACCAAGAAAGAAGAGGAGGCGAAACGGAGGGGAAACTCTGAGGATGTCAAGGCAAAGCCACGCTTAGAGGACAAGAAAGACGAGTTGAAAAAAGACGAGCGAAAGAGCAGAGCAAGTGAGACAGGAAGAAGAGAGGGGGAGCAGAAACCTGAAGAGAGGAAGGTGGAGAAAACTCCTCGGAATAAACGTGACGAGGAGTCGCAGCAGAAGAAAGACGACAAAACGACGTCGGGGCGAACGGAGGAGAACAAAGTTCAGAGGAAGACGAGCAGCGAAGAGACGCCGGCTGAGTCCACAAGCAGAGAGGGACGGGAGAGCGCAGAAAAGGAGAGAAGCCCAGGAGCGCAGCAGAAGAAGAGCTCCTCCTCCTTGCTGACGGACTCGGCTCTGCACCGGATCCACGGAGACCTCAGGATCTCTCTGAAGACTGGAAAACCCGTGAGTCTCAGACACGTCCCACACAGGTGCCCCATAAACCCAGAGTCTGAGAACGTCTCATTCCTGAGACGCTCCTTCAGTCCGCTCTGGAGGTCCAGACAGGTTCTAAACACAGAGTCAGAATATCTTTATTGACATCGACATTGCACCAGGGCACAATACAACATGATTTAATTACGCACAGTCGTCTTAAAGATGGGCCGAGTGCACGAAGCCGTAGCCATTTCGGCACCGCCACAATCTTAGATATGAAAAAAGGGGTAGATACCATGAGGGTAGGTGGTGTTACAAAAAAGATCTTTCACATCTTGTCTGTTCGGACACTAAATGAGAAATAAATAAATAAATACCAGCAAGCACCGTTAAGACAATCACATATGCATTTGAGGTCATGTCTGGATCTTCATCAGCATCTTCATCACCGGATGAAGCTCTTCATCCGGTGGTGATATGAGTCTGGTGCTGGGTTGTTTGTTCGGGTCTTCAAAGAGTGCATAGAACTTGTTGAGGGCATCAGGCTCACAACGGTAGTTAGTCCCAAACATAGACAACATTTTTGCAGCCAGTGCTGTCAATTTAGGATAGCGTGGTAAAAGATACTTGTAAAATGTGTCCAAGCCCACAGAGGCAAGCTGTCCTTCAATTCTACATCACACTGCAAATCAATGATTTCAAGTTGCATGTCAACAGGCACATCAGAAGCTCTGACTGTGAATGGTGAGAGAAAAACTGCAAATTCTGTCTCGAGTTTGCCTTTGTGGCGGCGCCGACACGACTGCGGCTTTGTGCACTCGCGGCCCATCTTTTAAGACGAGTGTGCATAATTTCAATCATGTTGCCCTGGTGCAATGTCAATAAAGATACAG
>JBBPBX010006693.1:0-24613 GCA_038048925.1 Garcialebias charrua
TCAGCGTGTCTACAGCAAGGGCCAGCACTTCCTCCTGCCTGCACCTCTGGAAACCATCAACGTTCACGTGAGGGAGGGACACATCATCCCCCGGCAGGTGGGTGTCTGCTTAGAGAACCGGTGGGTTATTTTTCCCTCGGTTTGACTGAAGTAAGTACCGGGTAAGTAAGTAAATTTTATTTATATAGCACTTATCATAGATACAATCACAAAGTGCTGAACAAAATACAAAATAAAAGATTAAAATAGACAAAAGAAATACGGTAATAACAGCGGATTAATCAAAAACAATAAAAACAGCTGATAAAAACAAGAACAGCTGATAAAAACACTAAATAAAAACATTTAACTAAAAGCTTGTCTGAATAAGTCAATGGCTATCATGGAATTTGTGGAACACATAACTCCTGCTACTGACCAAAAGCAAAATTGTCTAAGTGTTTTTGTTGATTTAAAGAAAGCTTTCGATACTATTGATCATAATATTCTCATTGACAAATTGAGTAAATACGGTATCAGAGGACTAGAATTGCAGTGGGTATCCAGTTATTTGAAAAATAGAAAACAATTTGTGCAGATAAATGATGTAAGATCCGACCTTTGCAATATTACCTGTGGAGTCCCTCAGGGTTCTGTACTTGGCCCAAAGCTGTTTATTCTATATGTAAATCAGTCAGAGTCAGAGAGTCTTTATTGTCATTTGCACCGCATGTGGTACATGTGATGAAAACGAGATTATGTACACGGGGTCCCAGTTACAGTACATCCAACAACAAATGAAAGAGAAAAACAGTAATAACATCTAGGATTAACTAAGAAAAACATCAACTAGTTCATTCAACCTTTATTTATACAGGCTAGCCTCGTTGAGTCACGGGGACTCATTTACAAGAGGGACCTGTCTCACTCACACCAAACAACCATCCACTCTCACACTCACACCTAGGGTCAATTTAGAGTCACCAATCAGCCTAACAAGCATGTTTTTTGGTCTGTGGGAGGAAACCGGAGTACCCGGAGGAAACCCACGCATGCACGGGGAGAACATGCAAACTCCACCCAGAAAGGCCCCGGACCGGGATTTGAACCGGCAACCTTCTCGCTGAGAGGCAGCAGCTCTACCAGTTGTGCCACCGTGCTGCCCGTAATACACTAAGCCTAATATAGTGGGAATAAACAGCAGCACGAACATGAGTTTGTATGAGCAGATGGTCACAGATGAACACAGATGAACACAGCAACAAGAAAACAGATCAGCATCAGTATGATGTGATATTTTGCAGTGTTTATTTTATTTTATTTTTATTTATTCATGAGTCTAACAGCCTCAGGGTAGAAGCTGTTCCTCAGTCTAGTGGTTCTACACTTGATGCTCCTCAACCTCCGTCCTGAGGGGAGTGGGGCAAAGAGTGAGTGTGCTGGATGAGTGAGGTCTTTCATGATGCAGGTGGCTCTTTTCCTGCATCTGGAGGTGTAAATGTCTGTGATGGTGGGGAGACTGACTCCAACAGACTTCTGTGCAGCCTTCACCACTCTCTGTAGAGCTTTCCTCTCTTCAACTGTGCAGCCTCCATGCCACACGTTGATGCTGGAGCACAGGACGCTCTCCACTGCACACCTGTAGAACGAGGTGAGAACTGGGCTGCTCAGACCAGCTCGTCTCAGCCGTCTGAGGAAGTAGAGTCTCTGATGACCTTTCTTGATCAGGCTGGTGGTGTTGTTGCTCCAGCTGAGGTTATCATTCATGTGTACACCCAAGTATTTGTAGCTGGAGACCACTTCCACTGCAGACCCACCTATTTTCAGTGGGGCATGGGTGTGTTTGTTCCTTCTGAAGTCCACAATCATCTCCTTTGTCTTCTTCACATTCATGTGAAGATTATTCTCTTTGCACCAGCTCTCCAGGTGTTCCACCTCCTGTCTGTAGCTGGACTCATCATTGTTTGTGATGCATCCCACCACCGCTGTATCATCTGCAAACTTAACAATATGACAGCCTGGAAGTGTGGCTGTACAATCATATGTGAGCAGAGTGAACAGAAGGGGGCTCATGACTTGGTAAAAGTGCCAGGACTTCTTAGGTGTATATTATTTGCTGATGATACCACATTTTTCTGTTTTGGTAAAGATATTGAACAGATGTTTGAGTTGATGACGACAGAATTTGTTAAAATTCAAAATTGGTTTAAACTAAATAAATTATCGTTGAATTTAGATAAAACCCAGTATATGATATTCAGTTAAAAAAAGGAAACTGTTAATGTTCCATTTACGATTGATGGTGCTGAAATCTGTCGTGTCAATAATGTGAAGTTTTTGGGCATTATTATTGATGATAAATTGACGTGGAAGAATCACATAAATTCTGTTGGGACAAAGATGGCTAAATCCATTGCTGTATTATACAGGGTCAGGGACTTGTTGAATGACAGAGCTCTGTATTTGTTGTATAATACAATTATTGTTCCACATTTGATTTATTGCATTGTTTGGGGTAAAGCTTGTAAAACATTTACAGAGCCTATTTTTTGCTACAAAAAAGAGCTGTTAGAATAATCACAGGAAAACATTATTGTCACCCTTCTAACACCTTATGTGATCAATTGAAATTGTTGAAGTTCCAGGACTTGGTGGATTATAATATTTTATTAGTTGTGTATAGAGCTCATAAAAATCAACTGCCTGTAAATATCCAAATGCATTTTGTTAAACGGCGAAGCTGTTATAAGCTTAAGGGAATAGAAATATTTATTAAACCACAACATAGAACCAGTTTAAAGGGTCGGTCAACCTCAATTCAAGGAATTGGCTTATGGAATGGCTTGGAGACTGAAGTAAAAAATGCAGCAACAATGATTACATTTAAGAAAATGATAAAAAAATGGACTATTGCAAAGATATAAATGAAATACTGTTGTGTATGTTGCTTTGTAGTTCGATATTTTTTGGTGAATTATTTCTTGTTTTTTTTATTAATTAAAGTTGATTGTTGTTTGATTTGATGGATTGTAAGAGGGGGCAGTTAAAATAAGATTTTTTTCTTCTTACTGCCACCCTTCATTTTATTTATGTGTTGTATATTTATTTGTTGTAAAATGTTGTATTATTTTGTTTTTTATTATAAAATGAATGAATAAACTAAACTAAACTAATAAAAGTGTCTTAAGCTGCGTTTTAAAGGGATCAACAGAGACGGTCAGGGGCAGGGCATTCCACAGCCGGGGGGGTACGGCCTGAAAGGAAAGGTCACCCTGAGTTTTTAACCGAGTCTTAGGGACCTTTAGAAGGTTCAGTGCTGAAGACCGAAGGGTGCGGGCTGGAGAATAAGGGATCAGCATTTCTGTCCATTTAAAGCTCTAAAAGTTAAGACCAAAATTTTAAAATGAATTCTAAATTCAACAGGGAGCTAATGAAGAGCAGATAAAACTGGTGTAATGTAACTGAACATGGTGACAGAAGATGTTTGCAAACCTCTTCTCTTTACTGACTTCATCAGCAGGTGCTGAGCAGCGTCTTCGCTGCAGTACATCAGCTCGCACAGCGTTTGCTCCATTGGAACCTTGTCAGGAGATTAAGCTTTCAAAATGTTTTATGATCAACTGTTGTGTTGGATGTTGCTGATCTACACAGTTCTGATACAACATCTTGTGTTTGATTTTGGTTTCCCTGCAAAGGAGCCGGCGTTGACGACCGCAGCCTCGCGCAGACGCCCTTTCTTCCTGACGGCGGCGCTGTCGGCAGGCGGCCGGGCCTGGGGCGACTTGTTCTGGGACGACGGAGACAGCCCGGACACGTTTGAAACTGGAAGTTATTCTTACGTTGTGTTCACCGCTGAGCAGGTAGGCAGGAGACGAGAGATGCTTGCAGAAACGCAGAAACTGTTTCTGAATGTTTGTGCATTAGTCGCAGGTGGTGAGCGATCCCGTAAAGATGAATGGAGACTTGGACAGTCTGGTCCTGGGGGGGCTTCAAGTGTTCGGGGTGCCCTCACCGCCTCTCTGTGTTTTAGCAAATGGGAAGAATGTCAGTGATTTTACATACCAAGCTGATACCAAGGTGAGTTTTTTAATCAACACTTTGGGAGGATTTTCTACCAGTCATGCAGCTACTTTAACAAAAACACGTCTTTGTGCCTCTTCTCGAAGGTCCTGAGAGTGACTGGTCTGGCCTTACCCATGTCCGAGGCGTTTACAGTCCAGTGGGTTCTCTGATGCGCTGAAATCCATCATTTATTGGCCTTCAAAAGTTGTTTACCTTCTGCACTGCCGCTGAAGAGATCAGCTGCGATTTTCTACCACTCATCAACCACATTAATCTCTGTCGTTGGAGAAATTATTACACCGCTTGTATTCCTCTTTCAGTGTCAGAACCAGCAAGTTTATAAAATGTGATTAAAAAGAAATTAAGTTTTAATGGATGTGAATGATTGATTTAGCCATTTTTGCTGCTATTACACTGAAAAGGACAAAAATGAGAAACATACCATACCATTTTATTTATAAAGCACTTTAAACAGGAATGATGCCAAACCAAAGTGCTGAACAAACAAAACAAACAACAGGCAACACACACAATGAAATACAACACGAAAGACATTCAAACATTGCAGATCATAAATACAACGACCAAATACAAAAATGTCTACCTTTGTAACTTTTACAGTTTCTTAGGAAAATCTACAAAAATATTTTTTCATAAACAAATAAAAGACTAAAAAAGGAGATATGTCTTGTTGTGTTTACTTTGTTAACAATTCATGCTAATTTATGTTTATATCAATTGAATTAAAATGACTAAAACTAAAGAAATGTGTGAATGTTGAAGATGTGTTGCTTCTCATTTAAAGAGCTTCATCTCTGTTATCATTTTATTAACACTACAGAAGCTTTCTGCATGAATCAATAAAGAATTCAACATTTATTTGGATTTATTTGCAAGAATCTGTTGAAAGTGGAAAAGTTGTTAAACAATTCGTGTAAAACCAAAACTTTTTTTTCTGTTTTGTTTTATATTATTAAAACAGTACTTAGAGTGTGCATGCTGCTAGTTCAGTGTAAATTTAAATAACGTATAATTCCTTGTCAATGTTGCGTGTTGTGCACATTTTATTCCTTAAAGTATTAAAATTACATAAGGCTCATAAGAATATGCTACCCACAAATATTCAAATGTTTTTCGTGAAGAGAGAAAGCTGTTACAGTTTAAAAGGAACTGAAATGTTTGCTAAACCTAGATACAGTATAGGACTAGTTTGAAGGGACGTTTTATTTCGAATAAGGGAGTGGAATTGTGGAATGTTTTGAAAAAAGATGTTAAAGATGTAAACTGTGATGAAATTAAAAACAATATCAAGTGTAAACTGTTAGCAAAATACTAAAGCTTTAAGTAAAGCATTCAAATGTATTTGTTAATTGTTGAGTGTGAAATGTTACTTGATCTGTTGTTTCTTGAAGATTATTGTTTAAATTGATTGTTTGAAATTGTTCTTTTTTTTTAAGGGGCAGTTGAGTTGAGCAAAAGGGGGCAGATATAATAAGATTTTTTTCTTCATTCTGCCACCCTTCATTTTATTTCTTACTATTGTACAGTATACTCACATTTGTGATTGTTTTTTGTGTTGTATTTTAAAATGAATACATTTAATAAATAAAAAAAGGGGCAGACAAAATAAAAATGAAAATCTTCTTTCTGCCACCTTTCATTTTATGTATTTTAATTGTTTCACAAATTTATGAAACGTTTTTTTTTATTATCTTTTATGTTTTTTTAATATGTAAAATGAATAAAAACTTTAATTTAAAAAATTCTTCATTAGCTGTATTTGATCAGTGCTATGTGCTAACATTTTAATAAAGAGACGTGTGATGAGTTGTCAGTTTTAGTCAGGCAGGTGGAGGCAGCAGAGTTGGTGATGCTCTGACTCCAGCTCTGGTCCTGATGATGGACCAACCACCTTCCAGCCTTCGCCTGTGACCTCTGAAACGTCACATGTGATGCAAAGGGTCAACTATTTATATTATAAGCTTGGTACTTATAATAACACACCTCATGCCTAGATTTTATATAAGTGTTTTAAAGATAAAATAAACAATTCCCGCTTTGTGTGACAATTAAAAAAAGCATCTTCGTGCCGGAAGCAGCTGAGGGATTGGTTTTGGACGGTGAAGTCAAAATAGAAATATTTCAGGAAGCGAAACGTGACTTTTCAAAATTAAAACGTCACTTAAAAGAAAAGACGCCGCGCTCGACGTGCGCAAGTTTTATTTTGAAAGTTCAGAGCGGAAGTCGGTGCTTTTGGAGGTGACGCCGCAGCTCGGAGGAGTCCGCTGCTCAGTGTGGGAGCGCTGCTGCGATAAAAACACGAGCCGAGTGGGGAAACCGCGAGGAAGGAGGAGGAACAACCGCCCCGTGGTGCTCGGTTCACGGCTGCTAGCTGACATGGCTGTCCGCTGCGGGGTGTAGCTTCCTGCGGGCGGCGGGACTGAAGGTGAGAGTACCCCCAGGCAGCTGCTTCTCCTGGGCTCGGGTTCTGGGACTGCTTTGGAACAGGTGTATCACGTCATCTGTCACAGGACACCAAACTACTAACACCAGAGACACAGACATGGCTGCTGAGCTGCAATATTAATGGAGGAGGCAGACTTTGAGCCAGACAAGAGTCAAACAGGCCTGTTGTCCATCTGCTGTCCTCAGGAGGACACTGCCTGTCAGCCTGAGGACAGCTCCTGATGTCCCACAGCCTCCTCCTTTACTTGTAACCCTTTTCATGTCGATAAGAAACTGTTCACCTTTCGTTTAGGGCTGAACGATTTTGGAAAATAATCTAATTGCAATTTTTTTCTTCTATAAATTTAGATTTGATTTTTTTTTTTTAGATTTGACAATTTATGTTGTTTCATAAACATAATAGTAAACATGTTAAGTGAACTTCCTAACTACTGTCTAAACTTCACATGACAGTTAATTGCAATTTTTTTTTCTATAAATTGCACTTGGGATTTAAAACGCGATTATTTTTAATATCTTCTCAAGTATTTTTCAACAAACCGAAGCAATAAATCAATCTGTTTTATAATAAACAATGTCAGGTTTATTTAAAGCAGAGATTACAATAAAGCAAACAAATCTATGCCTTTTTTTTATAATAATAATAATAATAAACTTTATTTGTATAGCACCTTCCAACAATGCCTTGCATTGACCAAGGTGCTTAACAGGATAAAAAGATGAAAAAACTGGAACAATAAATCAATGAAAATAGAATAAGAAACAACAGCAATAAAAGAAGGCAATGGAAATAAAAAATGCTACAAACTAAAACTTTTTGAACAAGAGGAAATAAAAAGGCAATGTAGATAAAAAATGTTACATATTAAAATACCAAAAGTAATAATAGTTGCACACTGGAAGCTTATTTGAACTAGAGGAAATAAAAAGGCAATGGAAATAAAAAATGCTACATACTAAAATACCAAAAGTAATAAAAGTTACACACTGAAAGCTTTTTTGAACAAGTGTGTCTTCAGTCTGGTTTTGAACAGAGTCAGATCAGAGGTGGCACGCAGCTCAAGGGGGAGACTGTTCCAGGCTTTAGGGCCGGCAACAGAAAATGACCGTTTCTATTTTTTCTTGTTTCAAAAAACATAATAGTAAACATGTTAAGTGAACTTCCTAACTACTGTCTGAACTTCACATGACAGTTAATAAATAAATGTAAAAAATTAGATATGAAAAAAAAATACTGTTTGAAGTTCAAACAGTTCGGTCAGTGATCCCTGTCGGCTGATACTTTGCTTACTTGAAGTTGAAGCACTGGTTGTTGTCATTCTAGCCATGCAACCATCGTAAATGTCTTTGTGGTGTTTTTAAAAAAAAATGTTGATAAAGATTTGTGTCACATTGCAGCCTTCGCAATTAGAAAATCTCATTTTATCATATTGCGATATTATTGTAAAAGCAATTCATTGTTCAGCCCTACTTTCGTTCAACCTTTATTTATACAGGTTAATCCCACTGAGCCTCAGGGACTCATTTACAAGAGAGACATCATTTAACAAAGAGTGATGACAACATGGGACAACACAGCAGTAGACAATCATAAAGGATGCATACAAATTGAGAATAACAAGTGAAAATGAAATGGTATTAAAACAGTTTAACAAAAAAAAAACAGCTAGGTTGTAAGGCAATGTAGAGACTTAAAACAAGAGCATGTCTGTTTTTTGAACGTCCAGAGGACCTGACTTAACTTTTTAGATTTTTCTACCTGGATTATTAGCGTGCATCAGGATATGTCTGCATTGGTTTTTCCCAGGAACTTAGCGGATGTTTGAAGCCACTTAGAGATTTTACCAATCTAACAATTTTCATTCAACCTGAATTGCAGACAAACCAAAGCTGGAAAATCTTAGAAACTGTTCTAGCTCGACAATAAACAACTGTGTCGTTGGCATAGAAATGTAAGGATGCATCAGGAAGGATCTGACCTACTTTACATTACTTATATAGATTGTGGTGGGTCCTAAGACTGAGCCTTGTGGTACACCATTGTTGACGGATAGCTGGAAGAAGTACCATTATGTTGAACATTGCCTCCGATCTGAGAGATAATTAGAAAACCAACCAACAGTGTGGTCTGAGAAACCAATTTCTGAGAGCTTATGACATAAGATGTCATGGTCTACAGCAGGGGTGTCAAACCCACTTACAAAAGGGGGTCAAAATTAAAACCTTTTTCAGACTAGGGGCCAGTTTCAGAATCTACATTAATTCAAGTTAGATACCCAACATCTTTTCTTGGTTGCAGGTTCCTCAACAAGAGTTTGATTGGTCTCATTTGATGTTCTCTGTTGCACGTTTGACATCATAATCAAAGATTACTGCAAAAAAATTAAAGTGATAAAAGTATTATACATTTAAAATAACATCTTGGGGGCCAGATAAGATGTCAACGAGGGCAACATTTGGTCCCCGGACCTTGAGTTTGGCACATAAGGTCTACAGTATCAAAAGCTTTAGACAAGTCTAAGTAAAAAGCAATAATATGTGGGACTAAACCGTTTTTAACGTTCAAGCTCAGCCAGTGATTAATTACGGTCACCATGGTAACCACACACCTGCGTCTGTCACTCCCTGACAGCAGAAACAGACTGAAAAATAACCCTCGAACAAACAGTTGCTGTGTGAAACTTATTGGTCAGGCCAGGGGTGGCAGAAGGGCTGTAGTGATACAATAGTCTCACGATACGATACAATACCAGATATTCTGCTCACGATACAATATATATTGCGATATTCAGCAAACGATACAATTCAATACACTTTTGCGATTTTCTGAAATATTTCAGAGGGACAGAGGGATTTTGGTGACATTTTGTGACTGTTCTAGACTTGGATTGAATTAATTTAACTGAAAACTGATTAAAAGCACCAACTACACAATACCTGGCTCTGGTTGGACATGGACACAGACTTAAAGTCGACACCAGCATGGTTTGTTTTGGGTCACGGTGTAGCTCCTTGGCTAGCATTACCTTGTCGGGGTGGTGACATTTCAGGTGGGCTCGTAAGTTGGTGGTATTTCCCAAGTTTTTAACACTGTGACAGAGCTTGCAGACTGCTAGTTTTATCCATAAAGTCGCTATCCTTCTTCTTTTTGAAGCCAAAGTGCGCCCACACATCTTCTTTAAAGCAAGAAGGTGCTGGAACGATATTCGCCGCCATTACACTGCTGTAGGGATATAATACTAGTCAGTTTTGCTGACTGTACAAATATTCCAGATGAAAGATTTGAGTAGATTTTATCTGACACAAACTTATCATCAATATTCACGAGTTCTCTCTTTTTAGATTAATATCAACAATTCTGTGGCTAGACCAGATGTAATTCACAGGAAACGTTAAACTTATGTTGGTACAGCAGGACTGGACCATTTATTTAACAAAATTATAAATTACATCACAACATATGTACATGATTGATTGATCATTTTTCCTATAATTACAGTAACTTCATTTTTCCTATAATTAACTTCAGCATGAGTATACGCGTCCGTAACTTCATAGGAACAAAGAACACAAGTTATGAGTGTTAATAACTTATATCTCTGCTGGCACAATAAACTTAAAGTTTAGTTACTTAAAGTAAGAAACGTTTCAGTGAAGAGAAAATAGAGGATTAAAGAAGAGAGGTATTATCTTGATGTGTTTTAACCAGAAACATGGCAGCTCTCCGGCCGATCTCGGCTACACGTTGGTACCCTTGGCAAAGCATTTTGACGACTTGTTACCTCGTGAAGATGGTCAATCTCCCTCGGTCCAGTTGGTCAGTTCGTTTACAGTTCTTCAGCATCTCCAGGCGTGTGCCAAGACTCGGAACGAAGTGACGGCAGCTCCTGGTGTTGTTTTCAAGATAAGACGTTCCTTAAAGGAATGTCAATAAAGTGAAGCTTTTCACAGCTTGAAATAGATTTATAACAGGCATGTTATAAATCTTTTAACTGAATGACGTGTCCTTAGCATGTGACTGGCATTCATTCAGCTCTCTGGGGAACCTCATGGCTTGAGGTCCTCCACCGACTCTCTCAGTTCCAGCAACAGCTTAGAACTTTAAGAAAGGATCTGTGATCAGACTTGTTCTTCCCCGATTTGTCCAAAAGAACCAGTGGAAGAGAGTTAGAATGCATGAAGGTCACTCGGACAGGAGAGGATTGTTTTTAAGAAGTTGTTTAGAATGAAGAGAGAGAAACAGATGAGACTGGAGCCAGCTTCATAAAACAACTGATTAAAACTGTGTTCTAACTTCTAACAAAACTGAGGAGTTCAGTCTGACATATTAATTCACTTTCACCATTTGATTCATCATATGAAGAAGTGACCATCATTTTGAAATAGCATTGGATTTCAAACTTGAATTAAAACAGTTTGACTATCAAACATTGAATTCAATAATGCTTTAACACAAGGTTATTCATTAACACAAAATAGAGGAATAAGAGAGTCTCTTATGACTTATTGTGTTTTGATTCAAAATAATGTAATAAAATAGTGTTAATGTCTTTTTACTGAAAGTATCAGTGAAAAGGTGTCACTGGGACAGTTCAAAGAGACAAAGGTGTATCAGAGAACACCGTCTGGTTCACTACACTGCCCACACTTCTTCTGTGTAAATCAAGTATCTACCGGTACTAGGCGGGTAACTTGGCATAAATGCTTAACAGCGACACTAGTGGCTGGATGACCTAATCACTCTCCCGGCGAAGCAAGCAGTGAGTGAGCAGGGTGACAGTTGGATGTTACGATAGTTGCGGATGAATATCGATTTTTTTTTCTAGGAAAGACAAAATCGATATATATCACAAAATCTATATTATTACACAGCCCTAGAAGCTATGCCGCTTTTGAGTTTTTACATTTCTAAGATGTTTGACCCTTCATGTCTGGTTTTGAAGAAAATATTTTGAGCTAAAATGTAACTAACATCTGTGGGCGTTTGGCTGAAAGAAGGCAAAATACTTGCGTTTCAATGATTAATTTCTGTATGCACCAAAAAAGCTGTAGGAGCACGTTTTGTTTGCAAAGGTTTTGAAATTTTAGACGTTTCAAAAGCTGTGACATAATACGTTGTGTTAAAAATAGCCTTAAACTGTGATTGTCTAAAACTTGTAAAGGGTATCAAAACGCCCATTCAGTAACCTAAAGCCCAGCTTTCTGCGGCCCGTTTGAACTTTGAATGATGATTCTGTGATGTATACCTGAGCTGAAGAGCTCTAAGGAGGGTGGCTTTTCTCACGTTTTGCCCAAATCCCCTCGATCCCTGTTGTTTTTGTTTTGTTTGTTCGAGCAGTTTTATTAAACCTTTGTTTACGTTCTACGACGTACCACTAAAGTCCTAGTGCACCGTTTCTGATCGAGATGCACTTTTTTACGTATTAGCATTTTGTTTCAAATCTGTGCTACTGGCCTTATTTTAATGAAATAGCTATAAAAGTGCTTCAATGTTTTTGCATTGACACCAGTAATAAGTAATGCAGACTAGATAGAACTAGAGCTCTGAGTAAAGTGTATGTTTGACCACAAGGAACTTTTCTGGTGCACAAACTTTGACTTGAAACATTCAGTTTCTTTAACGCGTGCCTCCAGTTGTACAAAGACTCGCCTGCCTGCTCGGCTTTCCACTAAAACATGAATTTCGTCCCAGCTGTGTCACGTTCAGAGTCCACATGAACCTAGTTCTTCGGGCTTCTTTGAGGCTGATCTGTTATCAGCTGCCCCAGGCGTCTCAGTGTACAGTCAGCTGCTCTTTCATCCAGATGTCAGCATGAAGACTTAATTATTGTAGCCCAGAGGTGAGATGCTGCTGCGCTTGAAAAAAATCTCACATTGCAGCTTACATGGCTTTTTATTTTCGTAAAGCTACTGTAGGTGGTTGGGTTAAATGCAGAGACGAATTTCGTCTGTGTATGGGAAACATACGCAGATGACAAGATTAGACAATTATTATCATTATTATTAAATTATTTTTGCCCGCTCTGTAGGTCACAGAGTGAGAGGTTCTTCACTCCTAAAGACTGAGGAGTCATTTTGATAAAAACTCAAATGGGTCAGAGAGGAGAGAGGCGGTCCACAAACTCAATGAGGTGTTGACGGGATTAAAGATGAAGGAGAAGAATGAACAGAGAGGCTGTTTTCTCTTATCAGCCAGTCTGAACACGAAGCTGACCCTGCAGTCACACATGCACACTAAAATAACCTCACAACAGGGAATGTGTGACCAGAAGAACACAGCTCTGTGGAGTGTTCAAAACCTGTCATGTGTGCAGCTTCTTCAGACAGGGTTAGCTTTTAGTTTTTTTGTTTTTCCTGTGCAGGAATGACTCCACATTAAAAAGCTCCTGGCTGACATTCAGTAAATGTCTAATGAGGTGGAGGAGCATCTTCGCAAGAAAATACGGCTTTTGGTTTGTTAGATTTAGTTTTTTTTTTATGTTTGCAGGTTTTCAAAGTCAAACAGATGATGTTGCAATCTCATGCAATACTGTGGATGTGCTTAAAGATAATGCTGAGGATGACTCTCAACCTCTACTGCACAGAGTTTTACTTCAATATATGTAAAATTGACTGTTGGGCATTTTTGTGTTGCTATCAATTAGCTGTGGCAGCCATCTTGGATGGAGTCGACACTAAAAGTTGATCAGTTGGCAATTTACCAGTTCATCCGACTACTTTCTGAGAGTTTCATTAGTTCATGAGATATTTATTAACACTAGTGCAAACAAACATGTATACATTTTCTGAAATCTTTTTAACAAAAACTATGCCTGTCACGATAACAAATTTTGCTGGGCGATTAATTGTCTAAGAAATTATTGCGATAGACGCTAATGTTGATTGAAATTTGACAATAATTAGTAATTATTGTCAAATTTAAGAAGAGATGTTTGTTAATATTTGTGTGTAGTACCCACATGTGACATGGGCTGTCTCTTGCTCCTGTTTTTCGTTTCTCAAAATGGCGGATGCTCGTTGTGGTTTGAGCTATTTAGCATAGCATTTGTCACACCAAGCTTTTAATTAAAAAAAATCAGTAAACAAGTTATCAGCTTCTTTTTGCAGAGAAAAACAACTTTTTAGATGAAGGCACGCTGTGGTGTAGTTTATGCGATATGCGGGTACATGGAGTATACCCACTAGAAAAACTTGGGAATTTCAGTATACCCACTTAAAAGTGCCCAATGATATTTGACACATTACTGGGCTTGTATCATTGTCAACACATTTGGAACATTTTATGAACACACTGAGTTGGTTCAACCTGTTTTTTTAATTAATAATTATTACTTCAGTACTTACTACTTAATACTTGAACATGTTTTGCTTTTATAAAATGTATAACATGTTACAAAGCCAACTGTTGTAAAAAGATTGTTGTACATTTATTCAAATAAGGGAAATATTGAAATTTTCATTTTAAAAATCAAAATAAATTGACGATTACATTGTACTAATCCGTGCGCTTCGGTTTCTAAGCACAGTATACCCAGTACAAAAAACGTAGACTACACCACTGAAGGCACAGGTTTCAGCCGTGAATATTTTTAGCTTTGACAAGACAGAGGTTTTTTTCCCGAGGTCAGCCTGTTAGCTTAGCTCGTAGCTTAGCTTCTCAGCTTAGCTGCTTTTAACGATCCAAAAATGCAATTTTGGATAGTTAAAACAGATTTCAAAGAGAAAAGGAGGGGTCAGTGAAGAGCACCGGAGTCGAGCCTTTTGCCATCCAGTGTCTCCAGTAGAAAGAGAGAGACACGACCAGTTTTTATTTATGGGATAAATCCCATAAATAAAAATGAGGATGATAATTTTAATTTATCATGCATTTAATAGATTTATTGTTTATCGCGACAGGCTTAACTAAAACATTTCTTTAGTGGGACACGCATAATTTCTTAGGAATAAGTGCAGAATCTGAACATTTAAAGTGTAATAACTACCAGTAGACTGTGATCTGCTTGAATTTTGAGATGGAAAAAATCTTCTGTGCCAGCTCCGACATTAAAACACACTTGATCAGCAGCTCAAAGCTTGTCTTCCCCTTGAGTGAGTTCATGTTGAGATTTCATGCCAGCAGGCTTCCTGCATGAGGCCTGGCAGCAGGAAGTGGGGTGCCTAATCAAGAGGCGGTAAACATGCCCCCTCCCCGAGGAAACAGGAGGGAACATTCCTCAGATAGAGCGGCAAATCAAAGTGTTCGGCCAAAACGAGGCTTCACACACGATCTAGGAGAGACGGTAACGGAAACGATCAGTGAGTTTGGCTGAAGAACAGGTGGAAAAATGATGTTTGAGGCAATTCTCAACTCAACTCAGCTTTATTTTGGTAAATTAAAAACATTAAAAACAAAAGAAAGAAAAACAATATCAATGGTAAATCAATCATTTACCAAAAAAAGG
Organism: Garcialebias charrua; assembly: GCA_038048925.1. Taxonomy (NCBI): domain Eukaryota; kingdom Metazoa; phylum Chordata; class Actinopteri; order Cyprinodontiformes; family Rivulidae; genus Garcialebias; species Garcialebias charrua. Next base: position 14,949 of record JBBPBX010006693.1, read on the forward strand.
AATAGGCTGAAGCCAAGGCTTATACTTGCCTACTCTATTCATTAATTAAAGTCAAAATTAAGTCAGGTCCTCTGGACGGGTTAAAAAAAAGTATTTTTAAATAGTTTATCTTATCCAAAAGACTTTGTCAGTCTGAGGAGCTGCAACAAACTCAGTTTTATAAATATCACCTTCTCATAGTGGACCAATCGGTTTGTTGTTGACATCCAGAACTAGCTGTTCACATGATAAAGGAGGACCATCAGCCTAACAACTGGTCAAAAGTCTCTCAGCATCACCTGATGCTGCTTGCTATTCACAGGGGACTGAGTAATACAAACCGGATTCCCAAAAAGTTGGGACACTAAACAAATTGTGAATAAAAGCTGAATTCAATGATGTGGAGGTGCCAACATCTAATATTTTATTCAGAATAGAACACAAATCACAGATCAAAAGTTTAAACTGAGAGAATGTATCATTTTAAGGGAAAAATATGTTGTTTCAAAATTTCATGGCGTCAACAAATCCCAAAAAGTTGGGACAAGTCCATTTTTACCACTGTGTGGCATCCCCCCTTACAACACTCAACAGACGTCTGGGGACAGAGGAGACCAGTTTCTCAAGTTTAGAAATAGGAATGCTCTCCCATTCATGTCTAATACAGGCCTCTAACTGTTCAATCGTCTTGGGCCTTCTTTGTTGCACCTTCCTCTTTATGATGCACCAAATGTTCTCTATAGGTGAAAGATCTGGACTGCAGGCTGGACATTTCAGTACCGGATCCTTCTCCTACGTAGCCATGATGTTGTGATTGCTGCAGAATGTGGTCTGGCATTATCTTGTTGAAAAATGCAGGGTCTTCCCTGAAAGAGATGACGTCTAGATGGAGCATATGTTGTTCTAGAACCTGAACATAGTTCTCTGCATTAATGGTGCCTTTCCAGACATGCAAGCTGCCCATGCCACAAGCGCTCATGCAACCCCATACCATCAGTGATGCAGGCTTCTGAACGGAGCGTTGATAACAACTTGGGCTATCCTTGTCCTCTCTGGTCCGGATGACATGGCGTCCCAGTGTTCCATAAAGAACTTCAAATCGTGACTCATCTGACCACAGAACAGTCTTCCATTTTGCCACACTCCATTTTAAATGACCCCTGGCCCAGTGCAAACGTCTGAGCTTGTGGAGCTTGCTTAGAAATGGCTTCCTCTTTGCACTGTAGAGTTTCAGCTGGCAACGGCAGATGGCACGGTGGATTGTGTTCACTGACAATGCTTTCTGGAAGTATTCCTGAGTCCATTCTGTTATTTTCTTGACAGTGGCATTCCTGTTTGAGATGCAGTGATGTTTAAGGGCCCGGAGATCACAAGCATCCAGTAGAGTTTTACGGCCTTTAGTCAAAGTCAAGTCAAGTCAAAGTCAACTTTATTGTCAGATCTGCAATATGTACTGTACAGGACATACACAGGACCGAAATTGCGTTTCTCTCAGTCCCTCGGTGCAACAGTAACAGAGGTGGGTAGAGTATTCAAAATTTTTACTCAAGTAAAAGCATTGTTACTTGAACCAAATAGTACTCAAGTAAAAGTAGTGAGTAGGCATCCAAAAATTTACTTGAGTAAAAGTAATAAAGTACTTTGATTATAACCTACTCAAGTAGTGAGTAACTGCGGAGTACCATCTTGTGTCATTAAATTATAACATGCAAATGGATTTACAAGGAAACATAACTTTTAATGAGACTGAACATACATTGTTATAAATAAAAACACAAAGGCAATACCAGCCAAAAGGATTTAGAAATAAACCACTTATCTTTTACATTGTTGTAAATAAAAAAACAAACACAAAGGCAACTGTAGCCCAAATAATTCTGCTAAATAATAATAAACTTGACTTTCTGCAAAACTTTGTTTCTACCAGTAAATGTTGGAACTCATTTTCTTACATTTTGACATCCTATAAACAGCACTAACTGTTTACCAGAATCTCCGACGTCACTCAACATGGCCCGCGCGGAGAGTTTGTTGTGGTCACGTGACTGGTTGGCTTCACTTGATTGGTTACATGTCAGGTGACAATAAGTTACGCAATAATTTTGCTGCGAATGTTTTTACATACTTGAAACAAAAGTAACTGTAGCGATCGGCAGAAAGCCCATAGTAACTGAGTAAAAGTTGCGGTTTTCTCCCCTAAAATTTACTCAAGTAAAAGTATAAGTCTTTCACATTTAAACTACTCTCACAAGTACAATTTTCTCAAAAAGCTACTTAAGTAAATGTAACAGAGTAAATGTAACTCGTTCCTACCCACCTCTGAACAGTAAACATCTAAACATTGAAACACTGAAACATATAATAATAGACATAAGCATAAAATAGTAAAACTAACACTGTCCTGAGTTTTTTTTGCATAGTGGTATAAGAGTATGAAAATTTACACCAACTCTAAAACTAAAACATTAAACATTTAATGAACATAATACTGGCCTGAGTTTTTGCATACTAGTATAAAAAAAGAGTATAAAAAGTATAACTAAAATAAACTAAGGGTTTCTAGCATTGACATTTGCAAAGTGGCAAAGCAGCGTATGAGTTAATGTACACAGTATATGTATGAGGTAGTAGTTGATGTTGTTATAGAGGCAAAAAGTGGCATATGCAGTAAGGCACATTGGGCATCCCTAAATAAGACCGTTCAGAGCACACTGTACAGGTAGTCCCCGATTTACGAGCGCTCTGACCTACGAGGTTCCGGACTTACGAGCTGGCGAATTTTTGGAAAAAACGCAAAAAATACAGAGTTTTTCTGTGTTTTTTCACCACAGTTCGTTAGCTAAACATGTGGACACACGTTTCCGATCATTTTTATGCACTCGTAAGCAGTTTTTCGATGAAAAACGAGTGTTTGTAGTCGCGCTAGCAAAACCGTTCCAACTTACGAGCGAAATTCCGGACTTACGAGACACGTGGCGGCCGTTCCAAGTTACGAATTTTCGCTTTACGAGCGCCTCGGTAACGGAACTCGCTCGTAAGTCGGGGACTACCTGTATATGTATCAGCAGTGGTGTAGATATTAGAGTAGTGTAAATGTAAACAGTAGTAATTACATGTAAGCAGTAGTAATAAAAGTAAACAGTATTAATAAATGTAAACAGAGAATGTAAACAGTATTATGATTATAGGCAGTGATGTAATACAAACATTAGTGCAAGTATGAGAAGTAGTGCAAACTGTATGAGCACATGACCGAGAGTTTAGTGAATAACCCGTTTGATGACACAGAGTCCAGTGTTAAAATCTTTGTGTTGTGTGGTAATGTGTGAGAAAGTTTTAGTGTTAAGGCAGTTCAAATGGGAGGGGGGGCAGAGCAGGCAGAGTGTTTAGCATTCTGACTGCCTGATGAACAGAGCTGTCTCTCAGTCTGCTGGTTCGAGCCTGGAGACTCCTCAGTCTCCTCCCTGATGGCAGCAGTCTGAAGCAGCTGTGTAGTGGGTGTGTGATACCCTTACGCACAGCGATTGTTCCAGATTCTCTGAATCTTTTGATGATGTTATGCACGGTTGATGATGATAACTTAAAAGTCTTTGCTATTTTACGCTGGGTAACACCATTCTGGTATTGCTGCACTATCTTTCTGTGCAACAATGGTGGAATTGGTGATCCTCTTACCATCTTGGCTTCTGAGAGACACTGACACTCTGAGAAGCTCTTTTTATACCAATCATGTTGTCAATTGACCTAATTAGTGTTAATTGGTCTTCCAGCTGTTCGTTATATGCTCAATTTCCTTTTTCCAGCCACTTATTGCTACTTGTCCCAACTTTTTTGGGATTTGTTGACACTGTGAAATTTTGAATCAACATATTTTTCCTTTAAAATGTTACATTTACTCAGATTAAACTTTTGATCTGTCATCTATGTTCTATTACGAATAAAATGTTGACATTTGCCATCTCCACATCATTGCATTCATTTTTATTCACAATTTGTTTAGTGTCCCAACTTTTTTGGAATCCGGTTTCTACTAAACAACAACAGCATTGTAAGAGTGGGACAGCTGACACGGAGACCCCTGCCCCTGTTTAATGATGGACGGGTTCTCTTCTAAAGATGGCTTCCTTTACTCCTCTCAAACCAACGTTCCTCTCTATTATGAACCGCCTCCCGCCCAGCGACTGCTGGACAAGGGCACCAGTGACCCCAGTGACTTAAAAAAGGAAGAAACGGGTAAAAGATGATGAATGGATGGCTAGTTCCTGATGTAAATAACAAACTGGGAAGGTGCTGTTTATTGCAGCTCCTCAGACTGACAATTTTTTTTGGATAAAAGACAAAACGTTTCAACAAGTTTTTATATTTAAAAAAAAATTTAATCTGTCCAGAGGACCTGATTTAACTTTTAGATTTTTCTAGATGGATTGTGAGCATGCATCAGGTTATTAATTATCTTGTTTTCTTTGCTCCTTCAGAATAAAAGATCCCTTTCAAAAAATTTTTGCTCAGATAAATCTCCAGCATCAAAGGAGCTCCTTCTCTTTAGTTTCACGTGAAGTTAATGTCATCTGAAGCTTTGAGGGCTTAAGCACTGCCAGAGTGACAGGCTGATCCCAGTGCAGCTCTACGCTGGTCACATTTGTTGGTTCCTGATAACAGCTTGGAGTTTCACACAGATGGACCCCAGTGTTTGCATAGTGTCCCTGTGTGTGTGTGTGTGTGTGTGTGTGTGTGTGTGTGTGTGTGTGTGTGTGTGTATGCGAGGACACGTCAGCATGTTTGCAGATGTGGGAGGTGTGCTGGTTACACACTCGGGTACAGTGTACACAGAAGCTATGTGACAGTTTCAGCAGGTGCACGGCACACGGAAGTGCTGAACGACGGAGCTGGGGGGGACAGCAGGGTGGAGCGCTGCAGTAAGGACACTGCAGTAAACTCTCACAGAAGAGGGGGTGTGGATCTGTGCAGTGTTTGTCCCACCTGCTCCTGATTTCATGTCCTCCTTGCAGTAACCTCTCGCCTGCTGTCTAACAGCCCCTCTTGTCTCCTCCTTCCAGAGAATGGGCTCAGTGTCCTGGTTCCTGAGATGTCTTTGGGTCGGCTCCTTCGGCGCGCCTCTTCCAAAGCCTCCGACCTCCTGACCTTAAACCCCGGGGCTGGGGGCTCATCGTTGCGCTCAGGGCTGGATGGCGAGATCATCTTCTCCAAAAATAATGTCTGTGTGCACCCTGCGGAGCCCCTCCCTGGCCTGGCTGACCACCACCCAGGTCAGGCTGGACACATCCAGTTTCTAAATGTGGTTCTGATCAGAAGCATCCGTCTGTCTTTTTCTTACCGAGCTGGTTCTTCAGAATATTTACACAACTCTTTAGCATGTCACTGGCAACAACTAATATCTGCTTCCTACTTTTTACCATGTATTCAAAATGCATAAAACACTGGAAATATAATTTAGCTATGCTGGTGCACGCTCTGTTTCTTTTGTTCTTCTTTTCAGCTTCACCTTTCACTTCAGACATTTAATTTTGTTCACATTTCTTTTTCATTTCTTATTATTATTTTCATTTATTTCTTATTATTTATTTATTTTTGTTGTTATGGCCTCCCTTCTCCCCTTACAGCCATCCTCTCCACACCATTATTATGAAATATTTATTAATTATCGCCTACGTGTGGGGGGACGGGCTCTGACTGTTGTTTGTGCCTATGCGCCGAACGGCAGCGCAGATTACCCACCCTTTTTGGAGTCCTTGGAGGGGGTATTGGAGGGTGCGCCTCCTGGGGACTCCCTTGTTCTGCTGGGGGACTTCAACGCTCACGTGGGCAATGACAGTGAGACCTGGAGGGGTGTGGTTGGGAGGAACGGCCCCCCTGATCTGAACCCGAGTGGTGTTCTGTTGTTGGACTTCTGTGCTCGTCATGGATTGTCCATAACAAACACCATGTTCAGGCATAAGGGTGTCCATATGTGCTCTTGGCACCAGGACACCCTAGGTCGTAGTTCAATGATCGACTTTGTTGTCGTCTCATCTGATCTGCGGCCGCATGTCCTGGACACTCGGGTGAAGAGAGGGGCGGAGCTGTCCACTGACCACTACCTGGTGGTGAGTTGGCTCCGATGGTGGGGGAGGATGCCGGTCAGACCTGGCAGACCCAAACGTATTGTGAGGGTCTGCTGGGAACGTCTGGCAGAGTCTCCCGTAAGACGGAGCTTTAACTCCCACCTCCGGGAGAGCTTTGAACACGTTCCGAGGGAGGCGGGGGACATTGAGCCCGAGTGGACCATGTTTCGCGCCTCTATTGTCGAGGCAGCTTATCGGAGTTGTGGCCGCAAGGTTGTTGGTGCCTGTCGTGGTGGCAACCCTCGAACCCGGTGGTGGACACCGGCGGTGAGGGATGCTGTCAAGCTGAAGAAGGAGTCCTATTGGGCCTTTTTAGCCTGTGGGACCCCGGAAGCAGCAGATAGGTACCGGCAGTCCAAGCGGCATGCGGCTCGGGTGGTTGCTGAGGCAAAAACTCGGGCGTGGGAGGAGTTCGGAGAGGCCATGGAGAATGACTTCCGTACGGCTTCGAGGCGATTCTGGTCCACCATCCGGCGTCTCAGGGGGGGAAAGCGGTACGCGACCAACACCATTTATGGTGGGGATGGCGTGCTGTTGACCTCAACTCGGGATGTTGTGAGTCGGTGGGCGGAATACTTCGAAGACCTCCTCAATCCTACTGGCACGTCTTCCACTGAGGAAGCGGAGCCTGGGGACTTTGGATCGGGCTCTCCAATCTCTGGTGCGGAGGTCGCCGAGGTGGTTAAAAAGCTCCGCGGTGGCAAGGCTCCGGGGGTGGATGAGATTCGTCCTGAGTTCCTTAGGGCTCTGGATGTTGTGGGGTTGTGTTGGCTTACGCGACTCTGCAATATCGCGTGGACATCGGGGGCAGTTCCCTTGGATTGGCAGACTGGGGTGGTGGTTCCCCTATTCAAAAAGGGGGACCGTAGGGTGTGTTCCAACTATAGAGGGATCACACTCTTAAGCCTCCCTGGTAAGGTCTATTCAGGGGTTCTGGAGAGGAGGGTCCGTCGGATAGTCGAACCTCGGATTCAGGAGGAGCAGTGTGGTTTTCGTCCTGGTCGTGGAACACTAGACCAGCTCTACACCCTCAACAGGGTCCTGGAGGGTGCGTGGGAGTTTGCCCAACCAGTTTACATGTGCTTTGTAGACTTGGAAAAGGCATTCGACCGCGTCCCTCGGGGGGTTCTGTGGCGGGTACTCCGGGAGTATGGGGTACCAGGCCCATTGATATGGGCTGTTAGGTCCCTGTACGACCGGTGTCAGAGCTTGGTCCGCATTGCCGGCAGTAAGTCAGGCTCGTTTCCGGTGAGAGTTGGACTCCGCCAAGGTTGCCCTTTGTCACCGATTCTGTTTATAACTTTTATGGACAGAATTTCTAGGCGCAGCCAAGGTGTTGAGAGGATCCGTTTTGGTGGCCTTAGAATCGCTTCTCTGTTTTTTGCAGATGATGTGGTCCTATTGGCTTCATCAGCTCGTGATCTACAGCTTTCACTGGAGCGGTTTGCAGCTGAATGCGATGCGGCCGGGATGAGGATCAGTTCCTCCAAATCCGAGGCCATGGTCTTGAGCCGGAAAAGGGTAGCGTGCCCTCTCCGGGTCGGGGAGGAGGTCCTGCCCCAAGTGGAGGAGTTTAAGTATCTCGGGATCTTGTTCACGAATGAGGGAAAACTGGAGCGTGAGATCGATAGGCGGATAGGTGCAGCGTCCGCAGTGAAGCGGGCGCTGTACCGGTCTGTCGTGGTGAAGAGAGAGCTGAGTCAAAAGGCAAAGCTCTCAATTTACCGATCGATCTACGTTCCCACCCTCATCTATGGTCATGAGCTTTGGGTTATGACCGAAAGAACAAGATCTCGGATACAAGCGGCTGAAATGAGTTTTCTCCGCAGGGTGGCTGGACTCTCCCTTAGAGATAGGGTGAGAAGCTCAGTCATCCGGGAGGGACTCGGAGTAGAGCCGCTGCTTCTCCACATCGAGAGGAGCCAGTTGAGGTGGCTCGGGCATCTGGTTAGGATGCCTCCTGGACGCCTCCCTGGTGAGGTGTTCCGGGCATGTCCCACCGGGAGGAGACCCAGAGGAAGACCCAGGATACGCTGGAGGGACTATGTTTCTCGGCTGGCCTGGGAACGCCTTGGGATTCCCCCAGAGGAGCTGCTCCAAGTGGCTGGGGAGAGGGAAGTCTGGGCCTCCCTACTTAGGTTGCTACCCCCGCGACCCGACCCCGGATAAGCGGAAGAAAATGGATGGATGGATGGATGGATGGATATTAATTATCTAGTGGAGTTTTTTTATTTATTTAAATAGGATAGAAAGAAAGGAAAGACTGAAAGTAAGACTACAAAATATAAGAAATATACATAAAGAGAGCACAGGGCAAAACCCCCGACCACTATCTGTACACCTGCAAAGAACATGACAAAACACAGCAACAAAATACATACCGGTATGTATAAAGAACTTCGAATATTCATGGCTTTGCAGTAAATTTCTATAAATATATATACCCATACCTACACATATAAACATACATACATACACATGTATATATATTCAGATTTTGTTCACATTTCTAATAGGAAAGTTGATGTTTCTTGGATATTGTGTTGTTAAAAGAAAAGTTTGTTTTGCAAGTGACTTGCTCATGAAACTAATATGAAGGATTTATGTGGCATTGGCATAAATGGATTTTGTTTTTATTAAATCATCAGGAAATTAAATATTGTTGAACTTGTAAATTGCACACAAAACTTAAGATGCTGCATAAATTACAAGTAATTATTGCTATGCAGGGTACTAACTAAACAGATCTGTTAGTCTAACTGAAGATGAATGTAAGACAAAATGCGGCAAATGTAGTGTCCTTTTTTATCTAATTGCTTGATTTAATATAAAGCATTAATAGCTACGATTGTGCAAAAAATAGCTTTTTTTATTTTGTAGACTTGTTTAAAAATAGTCTAAAGTCTTAGTTGCAGATGTTGTGGCAGACAGAAATACTTTATTTTGCTTTATTTTCGTCAGCTGCTTTATATTGTTTGCAAAACTCTTACTTCTCACTGCTTTTTATTTTTCAAATATTGTTTTTATGTTATGAGGCAGGACCTACAGTAGCTAAACTCCTAGCATGGTGGATCAGATAACAACAAGCTGAAAATACCATCTATAAAATTAGGCGTCCTACTAACAATAAACTGCTAAATGATTTGAATAAAATAAAAACATTTGAAAACGTACTATTAATCTCACAGTCAAACTACAGGTACACACATAGTCACATACTGATGAAAGTAAGATGACTAAACTCATTATTAATGTATGAAGAAATGGATAATGCTATCACTTGCCTTAATTCAAATAAATCACCTGGTACAGATGGTCTCCCTCCTGAATACAGTAATGCAAAACTATGAGGGGACGTCTTCTACCTTTATTGGAAGCCAGTTTTAATTATATTTTGTAAGGAGGATCCGTGCCTCCCTCTTGGAGCCTTCATATCCGTAATACCAAAGGAGGGAAAATATAAAAAGATTTAAAATATTGTAAGTGTTCTGAATTTGGCTATAAATTATACACAACTATTCTAGTAAGCAGAGTGAATACAGAAATGCCTTCATTATTTGATGA
>JBBPBX010006693.1:24717-67678 GCA_038048925.1 Garcialebias charrua
TTCTTGGCCTCGATGCAGAAAAAGCTTATGACAGAACATTGGGGGCGTTCTCTACTTGGCAATGAAAATATTTTGTTTTTGCAATAACTTTATAAAAAAAATTCCAGACTCTACTCCTCTCCCACTGCCAGAATTAAAACAAATGGTAGCCTCTCCAACCCTACGTAGATGTAGACAGGGGTGCCCAGCAAGCCCACATTTATTGAATTTGTTTATACACCAGGAAATGGCATTAAAAGGCATTTTAATAGACTAGGAGGACTATAAAGTATGTCTATATGCAGATGATAGCCTAGTTACAATCACAGACCCTGATGCAGGTCTACCAGTGTTAATGAGAATGTTAGAAATGAATGGATTGTATGCATGCGCTCAGTGTCAATAAAACACAAGTCTTGACATTTAATGTCCATCCAGAACAAACCATAATACAGTATACCAATACAAGTTTAATTGGTGTTCAACTAGTATTAAATACTTAGGGGTATATCTACCTAAAGATTTGTCACAAATATACCGTATTAACTACATATTACGGTAATGAAGAAATATAAATTGACTTCAGCATCAGAATACAGACAATGAACATTCTTTCTAAATTATTGTACCTTTTCCTTACTTTGCCTGTACCTGTCCTCGAGAAACCGATTAGAAAATGGAACAAACATATTTCAAGATTCATCTGGTTAAAAGTTTTCTACTCTGCAGTTGCCGAGTGAGGGAGGGGACCTGGCTCCTTGAGGCATTATTGCATATCTGCCCAATCAAGACCTTTGGTTTGCTGGTGTAAGAGGGAGGACAAAGAGGAGATATATGGATGCAGTTAGAGAGGACATGAAGGTAGTTGGAGTGAGGACAGAGGATGCAGTGGACAGAGTGAGGTGGAGGAGGATGACTCGCTGTGGCGACCCCTGAAAAGGGAAAAGCCGAAAGAAGAACAAGAAGAGGTTTGCTGGTGTAACCCATCTAATTGTGCAAAATGGAAAAGTATTAAGATGACTCTTTCCAAAACACCAAACCCAGTCTAGGCTTGGCCAGGCAGAGCTTGAGAAGGAATTTCCTTTGACAAGCAGCCAGTGGGTTAATCTGACATTGAAAATCTAGAAGGAATTGGTGGGGCAGCTACAATCCAGGAGGAGATAAAACTTCTTAGGTGACCAGCATATGACCGTGATTTTTTTTATCTACCTCCCAAGACATTAAATTTAAACAGTGGATGTTGCATGGTAAGCACGGTTATTGAAAGTCTAAACCCATAACTTTTGACACTTTTTGTAAGCCTGTAATGGCCTACAGAAACAAGATTTTTTTTTATTTTTTGTATACTTACAATTATGTAACTATATTAGAAAAAGGATAAGCAACTGTACAATTAGAGACTTTTCGATAGTTAATGTTTTTATTAACTCTTGTACCGTATATAACTCTGGAAGTAACAAAGCCCATATAAGTACACTGTGCCAACATTTGATCAAACTTAAATGGGACTCGACAAACTACATAAAACAAAAATAGGAAAAAGAAACAAACATTGTGGTAGCAGAGAATATGTAGATAAAGGTCTGGGAAATACAGTTTACATCAGCTAACTCCATCACCTTGCGTGACTTTGGCTGGAAGAACAGTATCTGATTCTTCATAACACCTAAACCAAAGTCTAAATTCTGCTGCATCTGCTTTGTGCTGGAGAAATTGTGGGGAAGCCATAGCAGATCATGGACATATGGACAGAAGTAACACAAAACATTTAAAAACACTGGGTTTTAATATCACTTGTTCATTCACTTCAATGTATCTGGGATGTTTTCTGGATGAACTAGCCACAGATGATGTTTACCTTTTTGAGAAATTTCTTGATACAGTATTTGCTAAAGAAAAAAAAAAAAAAAGGTAATAACAAATTGTATGTAAAGACTCTCCCACTATGAACCTTCATTGTGGAAAACATTAAACTGATGAAATGTATCGTATTCACTTTACGCCTACAGGGGGAATTGGGAGTTGGGCTTTGGAGAAAATGGCTGGATTATAAACAGTGACGTGCACGTTAACACACACAGAATGTGTGTAAAGCTTACAGTATTGTGTATACAGTATAAAGGTGTATGGATATATATATACTGTATATATATATATATATATATATATATCAAAGTCAAAGTCAAAGTCAACTTTATTGTCAGATCTGCAATATGTACAGTGCAGGACATACACAGGACCGAAATTGCGTTTCTCTCAGTCCCTCGGTGCAACAGTAAACATCTAAACATTGAAACACTGAAACATATAATAATAGACATAAGCATAAAATAGTAAAACTAACACTGTCCTGAGTTTTTTGCATAGTGGTATAAGAGTATGAAAATTTACACCAACTCTAAAACTAAAACATTAAACATTTAATGAACATAATATTGTCCTGAGTTTTTGCATACTAGTATAAAAAAAGAGTATAAAAAGTATAACTAAAATAAACTAAAGGTTTCTAGCATTGACATTTGCAAAGTGGCAAAGCAGCGTATGAGTCAATGTACACAGTATATGTATGAGGTAGTAGTTGATGTTGTTGTAGAGGCAAAAAGTGGCATATGCAGTAAGGCACATTGGGCATCCCTAAATAAGACCGTTCAGAGCACACTGTATATGTACCAGCAGTGGTGTAGATATTAGAGTAGTGTAAATAAATGTAAACAGTAGTAATTACATGTAAGCAGTAGTAATAAAAGTAAACAGTATTAATAAATGTAAACAGAGAATGTAAACAGTATTATGATTATAGGCAGTGATGTAATACAGACATTAGTGCAAGTATGAGAAGTAGTGCAAACTGTATGAGCACATGACCGAGAGTTTAGTGATTAACCCGTTTGATGACACAGAGTCTAGTGTTAAAAACTTTGTGTTGAGTGATAATATGTGAGAAAGTTTTAGTGTTAAGGCAGTTCAAATGGGAGGGGAGGCAGAGCAGGCAGAGTGTTTAGCATTCTGACTGCCTGATGAACAGAGCTGTCTCTCAGTCTGCTGGTTCGAGCCTGGAGACTCCTCAGTCTCCTCCCTGATGGCAGCAGTCTGAAGCAGCTGTGTAGTGGGTGTGTGGGATCACCTGCCATGCGGTGGGCTTTCCGAGTGAGGCGTTTGCTGTGTAAGTCCTGCAGTGAGGGCAAGGAGGTGCCCACGATCTTCTCAGCTGCTCTCACAATGCGCTGGAGGCTCTTGCGGCATGATGCAGTACATGCACCAAACCACACAGTGATGCAGCTGGTCAGGACACTTTCTATGGCACCTCTGTAGAAGGTGCTCATGATGGGGGTTGAAGCTCCAGCCCTTTTCAGCTTGCGGAGAAAGTAGAGACGCTGGTGAGCCTTCTTTGCCAGTGCTGCAGTGTTCCTGCTCCAGGACAGGTCCTTTGAGACGTGCACTCCCAGGAACTTGGTGCTGTCTACTCTCTCCACTGCGGTGCTGTTGATGGTCAGAGGGGGATGTTGGGCATCCCTCTTCCTGAAGTCCACAACAATCTCCTTTGTCTTCTCCACGTTGAGAGTGAGATTGTTGTGTCCGCACCACAAGGCCAGGCGGCTCACCTCGTTCCTGTAGTCCGTCTCATCGTTGTTGCTGATGAGACCTACCACTGTTGTGTCGTCCGCAAACTTGATGAAGTGGTTGGAGCTGTACGATGGTGTGCAGTCGTGTGTTAGCAGGGTGAATAGAAGGGGGCTCAGCACACATCCTTGTGGGGCCCCTGTGTTCAATGTGATGGTGCTAGATGTGTTACTCCCGATCCGTACTGTCTGTGGTCTCCCGGTCAGGAAGTCTAGCAGCCAGTTACACATTGAGGTGTTCAGCCCCAGACTGTCCAGTTTAAGGATGAGCTGTTGGGGGATGATGGTGTTAAATGCCGAGCTGAAGTCGATGAACAACATTCTAACATAGGAGTCCTTCGTGTCCAGATGTGTGAGAGCTGTGTGAAGGGCAGAGGAGATGGCATCGTCGGTTGAGCGATTAGGTCGGTATGCAAATTGGAAGGGATCCAGGGAGTCAGGGAGGACAGATGTGATGCTTTTCATGACTAGCCGTTCAAAGCACTTCATCAGGATGGGGGTGAGTGCTACTGGGCGATAGTCATTGAGGCATGCGGGCGTTGCCTTCTTTGGGACAGGGATGATGGTGGTGGCTTTGAAACAGGTGGGGACGATGGCCTGGCTCAGTGAGATGTTAAAGATGTCCGTGAAGACCGCTGCGAGTTCCCCTGCACAGTCCTTCAGCACACGACCAGGTATGTTGTCAGGACCAGAGGCCTTCCGGGCGTTAATCTTTATGAATGATCGCCTTACGCTGTCTGAGGACAGCGTCAGCACCTGGCCATCAGGAGAGGGGGGGAGTTTATGTGCTGGTGTGCTGTTACTTGCCTCGAACCGAGCAAAAAACTCATTCAGTTCATTCAGCGCAGAGGCTGAGCTGTCACAGGTCTGGGGGGGTGGTTTGTAGTTTGTGATGGTCTGTATTCCCTGCCACAGACTGCGTGTATCCCTGCTGTCCTTGAAACGGTGAGCTATTTTCCCAGAATACTGCTTCTTTGCCTTTCTGATGCCCCGGTCCAGGTTGTTTCTGGCTGCCCTCAGGCCCACCTGATCTCCCGCTTTGAAGGCAGCATTCCTGGCTCTCAGGAGTCTGTAAACCTCAGCTGTCAGCCATGGCTTCTGGTTAGCCCGAACAGTGATGGTTTTAAGGTTGGTTACATCATCAATGCACTTGGTGATGTATGAACATACAGTGTCTGAGTACTCCTGGAGACATGTGGTGTTGTTTGTGGTAGCAGCTTCTTTGAACATACTCCAATCTGTGGTGTCAAAACAGTCCTGGAGTGCCTCTGAAGACCCCTCTGGCCACACTCGTATCTGCTTGCGGACTGGTTTTGTGACTTTCACCAGTGGCCTGTATGCTGGCTTTAGCATAACACAGATATGGTCAGAAGCACCAATGTGGGGGAGGGGGATGGCTCTGTAGGAATTTTTCATGGTGGTGTAAACCTGGTCCAGGGTGTTGTTTCCTCTTGTTGCAAAGTTTATGTTTCTGTATGTTTTTGGAAGAACACTCTTTAAATCTGCATGGTTGAAATCACCAGCCGTGATGAGAAAAGCATCAGGATGGGCTGTTTGTTGCTCACTGATGTGCAGATATAGTTCATTTAGTGCCTCACCTCTATCTTTGCTGTTGGAGCTTGGGGGGATATATACAGCAACAATCAAAACAGCTGTAAACTCCCTCGGTAAAAAGAACGGTCTGCATTTAATAGTCATGAACTCCACTAAATGTGAGCAGTGTTTGTAGACCACAGCAGCATCACGACACCATGCGTTGTTGATGTAAACACAGAGCCCCCCTCCCCTTTTCTTACCTCCCTCGGGGGTTCGGTCCGCTCTGTAGCATGTTAGCTGCTCCAGCTGAATAGCATGGTCCAGAACGTTGTTGTTGAGCCACGTTTCCGTGAATACAAACACACAACAGTCTCTCACAGTCTTTTGTGTCGTTCGCAGCAGGCGTATATAATCCAATTTGTTGTCCAAGGAGCGCACGTTAGCCAGAACCATGGATGGGATCGCCGGCCTGTGTGGGCTAGCTGCTAGCCTAGCTCTGATACCTCCACGTTTGCCCCGCTTCTGTTTCCTGTCACGCCGCTTGTGGCGTTTCCATGGCGGGCGCGGTGAAGCGTCACGCCGCTTGTGGTACTTCCACGGCGGGCGCGATGGAGGGAAGGTCGGGGCTGGCTTCCAGAGCAGCTCGCAGTCACGAAGCTGATGTAACTCCACCTCGAGCTCATGTAGCTTCTCCTGAAGTTCGCTGTTTATTCCCAAATGAGCGGTTTTTCCGACATCAAGCAGGAATTCACGGCTATACTTGCGTTCTTGAACACGTAGACAAGACAAAGACGTGCCGGCAAATTGCGGCGTGCAGGACAAGACAGACGAAAGCACCGTGTTGCTGGGAGAGAGAGAAGCCGCAACGTTTGCACGCGCCGCCATGTTGGATACATATATATATATATATATATATATATATATATATATATATATATATATATATATATATATATATATATATATATATATATATACAGGTAGTCCCCGATTTACNTATATATATATATATATATATATATATATATATATATATATATATGTGTGTGTATGTAAATATTCCTTTTCTTTAAATAATTTTGTCAACCCATCCATCCATCCATTATCTTTTACCCTCTTCTTCCTTTCTGGATCGCAGGGGTCACTGGTGCCCATGTCCAGCCGTCACTTTGCTAGAGGCAGGGGACACCCTGGACATGTCCAAGTCCATCACAGGGACACATAGAGACAAATGAGACAAACATCCCTTGACCTCATAATGTTGTTTTTTATTATTCAAAATGTTCATAAACAAATAAGTAGTATTTTTATTAGTAGTATTAGTATTACTAATTATTAGTAGTAGTATACAGTAATAGTAATTAGCACTGTCTCTGAAATTTCACAGCAGGTTTCCACATTTTTTGTCTCTTCACTTGTTTTTCTCTTTTTGCACGTTTCAAAGTTAAAACTCAATTTTCAGGTTTCCCCTCTGTGTCCTCACGTCTTGTTTGTCTTGTTGCAACTGTCTTCTGCCTGTAAAACCTTCATCACTTCCTCCTTTCCTCTCAGTGTGATGGCTCCTAACTGAAATGCTTGTTTTGCTGCCCCCTGCAGGCTACTTGTGTGTACACGTGGAGAAGGACGAGAGCCTGGGGACCACCCTGATTCTGACCTGGGTGCCAAATTCCCGCATCCAGAGGCATGACGAGGAGGCGCTGAGGTACATCACTCCAGAGAGCTCGCCTGTGCGCAGGAACGCCCGCCGCAGAGGCAGACGGTACGAGACAACCTGTTCTAACAACGTACTGGTGACTTATTTAAACCTCTGCATGTATAAATAACTCCTTGCAGTTCACATCCTCAAGAAAATTCAAATTAGGGGGAAGAGCAGTGGCATTTTAGCTATTGGTTTTATTTTAAAACCATTCGTCCTCTCTAGGCCACGCTCACGTCCTCCAGCAGCTCCGGAGGACGTCGAGGACGATGAGAGGAACATGACCAGCAGCACCTCCACTGAGAGCCAGAGCCTGGTGGGAGAGGGAGGTCCAGATCCCCTCTCCCACCAGCAGCATCTGCTGTCTGCTGGAGAGGAGGGCGACGAGGGTTCCTGCGAGCTGTCAGACGAAGTGAGCCGGGACAGCACCATGGGTTCAGACTCGGACACCTTCTCGTCCCCGTTCTGCCTGTCCCCTGTCAGCGAGGCTCTGTGTGAGAGCAGCGGCTCCGTCTTCCTGGACAACGAAACCAGGTCAGTAAGAGGAAGAGTGTGGGCAATTAGTTTCTTTTTAAAACGGAAACTAATCGAAGAACAGAAGGAGAGTCGTCGTGTTACTTCTGTTTTAACCAATAAGTTTTTGAAAGTTCTGTTTGCATTAATAAGTAAATTTTTCATTCAACCTTTATTTAGACAGGTTAATCCCATTGAGCCTCGAGGACTCATTTACAGGAGAGACCTGGCTACAAACAAAGAATGATGACAACAGCAACAGTAGATTTTCCTTGTACAATTAACAATAGACAATCATAAGAGAGGCATACAGATTACTTTTTTAATAAGTTAAAACAAAGATATCAAAGTAGCAAAACAGACAGATTATAAGGCAGATGTAGAAAATCAAAAACAGGAACATGTCTGCATTGGTTTTTGCCAGGATTCCAAAGTAACGCTATCAGGGACATTTTTTTACAGTGACATTTTTTTTCTCATTTTTGTCTCCATCTACTTTTAAATATGACAAAAGGACAAGAAAATATCCAACAATTCTCAGTCGTGTCATCTGGACAGTTTATTTTTTAAACGTTTCACCCTCTATCCGGAGGGCCTCGTCAGTCAGAGGAGTTCCAGCAAACTGTTTCCCCACCAAGCAGTAAACACCTTAAGTGGACCAACCAGTTTGCTGGAGCCAAGATGGTTTCTGGAGGACGTCCTGACCCTCGTCGACTCCTCCCAGGCAGGCAGCCACAGCCAAAGTGGTTCAAGGCAACAAAGTTCATGCTCAATAATCCAGGTACCCAATCCAAGAAAAGAAAAAAAGAAAATAAACTGTCCAGATGACCCGACTGAGAATTATTGAATTTGGTACCTGGATTATTGAGCATGAACTTTCTTTCCTTGGACAAGAAAATAATTTAGAATCAGAATCAGCTTTATTGTCTTTGCACCAAAGCACAACAAAATTACATTTCAGTACAGCCCGTCCAAGAAAACATAAACAAACAGACATGGGGAGATAGAGGTGTCTGAGCCCGCGGCCTTCGGGAGGCGCTAACCTTTTTGTTTAGATAAGAAAAAGAGAAACACGAGGGGAAGGGAGGGACGCGGTGTGAGAGTTGCACAAAAATGCTGAGATGAGGGAGGCCAGTGCAGGCATGAGCTTATTAATTAATAATCAATTATTTTATTAAGATCCACACTGTTCTCAGCTCAGTAGTGAGCAGCGTTTGTGTTGCAACAAGAATTATTCTTCCTTCTCTTCATGTTTTTGTATCTCGCTTCGTGTGTAGAGTATTTTGCATCCTAGTAATACATATTTTGATTTTCTTAGCCCAAACTGCTAAATTTCCAGCTGCAATGTGATTTCAGAGCACAGCCTGCTCAGATTAACAAAACAAAAACTGTTTTTGTTGTTTCTTTTAAATCTAAATGTCTTTGACCAATCCCCCAATGTGTGTTGTCACATTGTTTATTAAAGCTGTTGGCTGCTGTTCCTTTAATTATAACTCGGTCATGAGTCAGGGAACAGTGGATTTTCTCCCTGTGTGTTTGCATACTGCAGTAAGGTTGTTGCGCTCATTACATACAGACTGAATGTTGTTTCCTCTGTCAAAACTAGAAAACTTTAATAAAACAAGTAGCAACATAGATAAAAAGAAACGAGTAAACACCCATAAAGTTGTGAAAAGGCTTTAAAAACATTCCTATTCATCACAATAATCATAAGGATTTCAAGCACCTGTGTTTTAATTTGAGATTTAGTTTTAACTTTGACTCTGTTATTTATAACATCTTTTTAAGTCTAAATTTTTGGTTGTGTTTAACCCTTTTCTCATCAAATCGAGCAAATTATTATTATTGTTTTACTCGTCTGTCTTATGGAACATGGTGCAGTTTACTCATTTCTGTAGTATTTTGTAACCAACAAGATTTTCTCTTCAGGAGTCTCGTGATTAAAACAGGCATTAGCAGTAGTTGTTATCAGCTTATTGACAACAAATAAAATCTACTGAAATATGGTGTGCTTTATAAATTCATACAGTTGTAGGATATATTTTTTAAATGGACTAATAGAAAAGACTGATGCTCTGTGTAGAGATGTGTGTGAATGTGTGATGGAAAAGTTTGTTTTTGATCCGATTCATCTCATTTCTTCCTGTACAGAAAATAACTATCTTATAAACACCTAATGAGGAACATTTACTCAGTTTTTGTCAGTAATATTACCAAATAGATATGATTTTTTTATGATTAGATCCTTACACTCTCCTGACTTATCCTACCAAGATTTTAACTTAACCGTTAATAAAAACAAGATTTATTAATTCATTCAACCTTTATTTTACAGGTTAGTCTCAATGAGTCTCTAGGACTCATTTACAAGAGAGACCTGTTTTAAACAAAGAATGATGACAGTAGACAATCATAAAAGAAAGCATATAAATTGAAAAAAGAAATGGAAGGAAAAAGAAATAAGAAAAACATTTAACACGGATGCCATTAATTATGGATTAAAGGTGCTATGTGTAACTTTCTGTAGAGTGCAGAACTTAGAAAAATTTTCAACAGGCAAAGCATTCTGATCCTCCCCCTCAGAGCCATATATGGCTCTGCTCCCCCTGGCCCTGCTGAAATTCAAATTCAAGCTCTGTTTTTATTGGCTGATTCAAATTCAAGCTCTGTTTTTATTGGCTGATTCAAATTCAAGCTCTGTTTTTATTGGCTGGTTACAAACTCTGTTTTTATTGGCTGGTTAACGGCGGGTCACTCTGTGTTTTTAGTGTTTTTATAAATGCTGATAGAGAAGCAAGGGGACTATAGTTTTTTTCAGAGATTACTTTGTCTAACACCAGTCTGTCAGTAGATAGTGACAGAGTGAAGAAATATGTTAAAAATATATTGTTAGAAAAGTTAGACTGCATTACAAAGTTACATAGTGCAGCTTTAATTAATTGAACTGAAATACAGGTACAGTATATGCATTTGTTTTGGTTTACCTTGGTTTGCTGTTTTAATACAAAGCTTGTTCCTCACTTTAAATTATTCTAATGTTACTCACTTTAAATTATTCTAATGTTAAACATTTCAAAGCCAGTTAACACACCATATTATATTATTGTTGTTTAACATATATCTTAGATCCTTGTATACCATTTCTTTTTTACAGTTTATATCTTTGCTATTTTTTGGTGTAAGTGGACCATGAGTACACAATTTCATTCCACCTCATGTACCACATGATGTGATGCAAATGACAATAAAGATACTTGAACCTTAAATTAAATATAATTGCTCTCTAAAAATGTTTTTTTTTTTTTTTTTGGTTGTATTTTAGACAAAAAATAAAAACTCCCAAATTATGTGGGAAAAAAGTTTTAATGGCTTTCTCTTGAGTCATTCAAACCTAGTTGCTTATTTCGTGTAAAATAGAAAAAATCTTGCACAAAGTTTATTTATATTTAATGGTTTAAATTCACCAGCAGGTGGAGGCAGAAAGAAAAGAATTGATGAGGAGGTTTTAGTCTGAGACCACATGGTGTCTCACTTCTCTACAGCTGAAGTTCTCTGGGGAGCTAAAGCAGGTAGATGACTTCAGCAGGGTGTGTGTGTGTGAAGTGTGTGTGTGTGTGTGTGTGGGGGGGGGGATAAAAATGTGTTTACTTATTCAAAGCAGCTCAGTCTCCAGAGTTTTAAAAGAACATCACAGATTTAAGCGGAGTTCTGCAGAGCTAGAAGAAGCCATCCTTTTGCAGGCTGCTCTCTAATCAAGGCAGCCATCTGGACAGAGATTGTGTTGCTGCTTGGACCTCGGAGCCATTTAATTTTATGATTCCCTTCGTGGTTGTTTCCTCACGCAGCTATGTGTCTGACGCGCTGCCCAGAATGTGTGAGCCTGTGTCACAGTGAGTCAGTGTGTGTTTTGAGGCGTTTTTAACCTCTTTTGTGACTTCAGCTCGCTGTAAGTGCAGCCGGTATGTGACTTGGCAGACCTCTCCATCTCACAGCTTCTAATCTGTGTCACGTTTCAACCACTTCTTGTCTTCTTTTTTTTTTCATTAGTTTTAAGACCTGTCACATCCTACCTCTTTTTATACTCTGCATCTATCGGTGTTACCCACCTCTCCGATACCTCAGCCCTCCCTCTTCCCCCTTCTCTTCCTAAAGTCTGTGTGAAGGCCTTTGATTCCCAGTGCTCCCAGGGTTGTTATGCTGGGCTGAATGTCAGCTCCCCGGATTAGAGCTCTGAAGAGAGCAGAGTAGCAGCCAAAACCCTGGAACCCACTCAATCTCCCTTTCTCTCTCGCTTGCTTTAATTGACACTGTTAAGGGGCCAGGAACTGGAAACATGTCACTTGGAATCATTCAAAGGGAAAGAGCCGTGTATGGGAAAAGGAGGGGGAGCGGATGAAAAGTGGGCAGAAAGAAAAGACGGCAGGAGGGAGATCTAAAAAAAAAAGGAGAGAAATCTACGGCGATGTCTGTCAAGCCTCTTAACAAGTTTCTTTAAAGTTTTAGTTGAGGAACCCGTCACCTTAAACTTGAACATGGAGGACCAGTCATTTTGTTTTCAAATGACTCCTGTTCTGTTTGCATAAATTGTATACCTGGAAGAGTATACAATAAAAAAAGTAACTGATAAACTTGTTTTTGCAGATTCTTGTTAGAATTAAAAATCAGCTGATTACTGTAGTGGTGTCTGATCCAGAAAACGACCTTTAGTGATTGATTGATTTATGATGTTGCTTTAATTTAAAAAATGTTGTCCCATAAATATAAAAGTTTAATATTTGTACATGTCACATTTGATTAGATTTTATAAACGAAGGACTTCCTGATAATTTGGCTTTGGGCTAGCTGAGGATCATTAGACATTCTTATCTGTGCTACATTTTACTAATCACTCCAAATTCAGTTACTTGCATCAAAATATTTGCTCTCTGTAAGTCACATTTTCTGTGACTTGATGGTAGTAGCTCACTGTGAGTGTTAAAAGGCTTGTTGGCGATTCATAATGTGAATAAAATGTAAAAAATAGATGCAAGATTTCAATGGCAGTCCAACTGAAGTCTGTGTTTTCAACCAAGTGATCAGTGATGTCAAATTATTATTATTATATATATATAATATAGCACTTTGAGATTTTTATTAATGAAAAGTGCATTATAAATTGAATTCATTATTATTTTTATTATTATTTATTTTTTTGGCATGCCCAAATTTCAAAAAGCTTATTTTTGAGTGAATGCCTTGCAAAACTTTTCTTGACCTTGCACATGATCTTTTTGTCCACGTGATGACGTCTCTTCCTGCTTTGTACCCACCTTGGCAGCTTCCCCCAATTGATATTTTACATCAGAGGAGAACACCCCTGCAGGTGTCAAACTACAGACACTGCATGCATGAGACTTGTTGGAGGCACCTGCAGTGATTGTTTGGGAGTAACTTTGTCTCACGCTTTTTATTTATTTATTTTAAACTCGAGCACCAAGATGGTGAGGAACATCTGAAACACTTTAGGACATTTTGGAGACTTCTATCTGGTTACCTTTCACCAACTAGTCTCCAACAGCTTCAGCCCTGTGTGCTTGAGCAAGAGGCCACCCCTTCACAAGTGCAACGACAACAGATCACAACTTTGTTGCAGACACCTTTTAATTTGGCTTATTTGCCTCATCCAGAACGGCACATAAAATGTAAAAACTGTAGCGTAAGACCAGTTTTTCAGCTTCAAGTTCAAGGATTCAAGGTTTTTTATTGTCATTCACATCACATGTGTGGAACGAAACTATGTACACAGGGTCCCAGTTACATCTACTAATCCACTAATCTAATAATACACTAAACTAAGAATACACTAAATACACTAAACTAAGAATACACTAAACTAAGAATACACTAAATACACTAAACTAAGAATTCGTTAAACTAAGGATACACTAAACTAAGAATACACCAAAATAATAATTTACTAAACTAAGAATACACAGAATACACTTAACTAAGAATACACTGAATACACTAAACGAATACACTAAATACACTAAACTAAGAATACACTAAATACACTAAACTAAGAATACACTAAATACACTAAACTAATAATACACTAAATACACTAAACTAATAATACACTAAATACACTAAACTAATAATACACTAAATACACTAAACTAAGAATACACTAAATACACTAAACTAAGAATACACTAAATACACTAAACTAATAATACACTAAATACACTAAACTAATAATACACTAATACACTAAACTAACAATACACTAAACTAATAATACACTAAATACACCAAACTAATAATACACTAAACTAATAATACACTAAACTAAGAATACACTGAATACACTAAACTAACAATACACTGAATACACTCAACTAGTACACTACAGTAAATACAAACCGTATTCCAAAAAAGTTGGGACACTAAACAAATTGTGAATAAAAACTGAATGCAATGATGTGGAGGTGCCAACATCTAATATTTTATTCAGAATAGAACACAAATCACAGATCAAAAGTTTAAACTGAGAGAATGTATCATTTTAAGGGAAAAATATGTTTTCAAAATTTCATGGCGTCAACAAATCCCAAAAAAGTTGGGACAAGTCCATTTTTACCACTGTGTGGCATCCCCCCTTCTTCTTACAACACTCAACAGACGTCTGGGGACAGAGGAGACCAGTTTCTCAAGTTTAGAAATAGGAATGCTCTCCCATTCATGTCTAATACAGGCCTCTAACTGTTCAATCGTCTTGGGCCTTCTTTGTCGCACCTTCCTCTTTATGATGCACCAAATGTTCTCTATAGGTGAAAGATCTGGACTGCAGGCTGGACATTTCAGTACCGGATCCTTCTCCTACGTAGCCATGATGTTGTGATTGCTGCAGAATGTGGTCTGGCATTATCTTGTTGAAAAATGCAGGGTCTTCCCTGAAAGAGATGACGTCTAGATGGAGCATATGTTGTTCTAGAACCTGAACATAGTTCTCTGCATTAATGGTGCCTTTCCAGACATGCAAGCTGCCCATGCCACAAGCGCTCATGCAACCCCATACCATCAGTGATGCAGGCTTCTGAACGGAGCGTTGATAACAACTTGGGCTATCCTTGTCCTCTCTGGTCCGGATGACATGGCGTCCCAGTGTTCCATAAAGAACTTCAAATCGTGACTCATCTGACCACAGAACAGTCTTCCATTTTGCCACACTCCATTTTAAATGACCCCTGGCCCAGTGCAAACGTCTGAGCTTGTGGAGCTTGCTTAGAAATGGCTTCCTCTTTGCACTGTAGAGTTTCAGCTGGCAACGGCGGATGGCACGGTGGATTGTGTTCACTGACAATGCTTTCTGGAAGTATTCCTGAGCCCATTCTGTTATTTCCTTGACAGTGGCATTCCTGTTTGAGGTGCAGTGACGTTTAAGGGCCCGGAGATCACGAGCATCCAGTAGAGTTTTACGGCCTTGACCCTTACGCACAGCGATTGTTCCAGATTCTCTGAATCTTTTGATGATGTTATGCACGGTTGATGATGATAACTTAAAAGTCTTTGCTATTTTACGCTGGGTAACACCATTCTGGTATTGCTGCACTATCTTTCTGCGCAACAATGGTGGAATTGGTGATCCTCTTACCATCTTGGCTTCTGAGAGACACTGACACTCTGAGAAGCTCTTTTTATACCCAATCATGTTGTCAATTGACCTAATTAGTGTTAATTGGTCTTCCAGCTGTTCGTTATATGCTCAATTTCCTTTTTCCAGCCACTTATTGCTACTTGTCCCAACTTTTTTGGGATTTGTTGACACTGTGAAATTTTGAATCAACATATTTTTCCTTTAAAATGTTACATTTACTCAGATTAAACTTTTGATCTGTCATCTATGTTCTATTACGAATAAAATATTGACATTTGCCATCTCCACATCATTGCATTCAGTTTTTATTCACAATTTGTTTAGTGTCCCAACTTTTTTGGAATCCGGTTTGTACACTAAACTAAGAATACACTAAACTAATAATACACCAAACTAATAATAAACTAAACTAATAATACACCAAACTAATAATACAGTAAACTAAGAATACACTGAATACACTAAACTAATAATACACTAAATACACTAAACTAAGAATTCATTAAACTAAGGATACACTAAACTAAGTATACACCAGACTAATAATACACTAAACTAAGAATACTGTACACTGAATACACTAAACTAATAATACACTAGACTAATAATACACTGAATACACTAAACTAATAATACACCTGACTAATAATACACTGAATACACTAAACTAATAATACACTAAACTAATACTAATACACTAAGCACTAATAATACAAAACGATGCACAAAACAACAGCAGCATGGACATGAGTCTTGAGAAAACTGTGTAGAAGTTATACCTGTAGTTTAACTTCCCTGTAATTTTCTTATCTTCTGGTGTTAAAAAAAATAACATTAAACAAATTTTCTCAACTCCACATTTTTCTGACCACTTTCCAGCGTTGGCCTGCAGCGCCCACACCACCCTCCTTTTTGTTTTCAGCTCTGCCTCGACTCCTTTTAGGGATTAGCTGAAGGACCTGGAGTCCCAGGAGGCCTGTGGCATTCTGTCCTGGTTCTCAGGGTGACCTGGCAGCTCTTTCCTCCGGGGTAAAGCCTCGTGTATTTAGAGGGACGTGTTATTATGAAGGGCCTCGGGGCAGGTTGATCTCATCTTGGCCTGGTGGGACGTGCCGGTTACAACAGCACGACTCCATCAAAACAGCTTGTTTACGGTTTTGTAGTCGATGTCGAGTGGGATGGTAAATGAAAATCAGCTTATTAATCCTGACAGATGTTCATAACCGTATCGATCTCATGTTGGAATGTTACTCTGTAAGTGATCCCTGCTGTAATGTCAAAAACCAAGTGCTTTTCTGCCCTTTTAAGTGCTTCAAGCAAGGGAAGGGTGCAGTAAGTGGGCTTGAGGCCCTTGTAAACACTCCTAACTTGACAGTCACTGGGGTTATGAAGACAAGACTCCCTCCATATTTCATACCGCTTAACCGTCTTACCAGAACTCTGCTCGCTTCTCTTCCTTTCCCCCAACCCACTCTCAGCAATCTGGTTTGTGGCGTGATACATGAGACAGAGCGCAGTAAATCACCAGATAACATAAGGAAGCTGTGCAGCCCGGATTGATCAGCCTTGTTATTTTCCCATCTGCTAACAGGGAAATGATTAGCCAGACGTGACTGATTCGGAGTGGAAAAAATATCAAACCAGGCCCGCCTTTCATCGCAGCACAAATCTTCTGTTTGTTGCAACTTTAACACGGAAAACTGAAAGGAGCAAAAACGGACAGTAAAAAATATGACAAGTTCATGTTTTATTTTTTATGTTACTGATTCAAGATTACCGGTACATATTTATTTGTTTATTGTTGAATCCCCTCGTAGTTTACTGTTTTAAATTGCTCACAAGCGTGTTTCACCGTAAAGAAGCAACGGGTCGTTTACTTTTCTACTTCTCAGATGTCAAGGGAGTTTAACCCATTTCTCTTCCTCCACGTTAGCGTGTCTCGAGACGTGTTTGAGAGTGCATTATGGTCATTAGCTATGGTCCAATCACTGTGCACGTGCGTGTGCATGTGAGACAAACATGTGGAGCATGCCTACAAGTGAGATTCTTAGAATTAAAGGAACCACTGTGTTTTTGTTGAGCTTGCACAATTTTGTTTGCATATCTCAGTTTGTTTTCTTTGTTTTTCTGCATGCTTCTCTGTATTTATATGTATTGTGTGTGTTGGTGTGTGTGTGTGTTCTAGTTCTGCAGCAGAAGAACCCTCAGCTCAGGTTTCAGTGCCGGGAACAGTATGCTTGCCATGGGGGAATGACAAGGGAAATTGGATGGCAGACAGTGTGATTTGTGTGTGTGTACAGATTTGTGTGCACGCGTGTGTGTGTTTGTGTGTGTGTGTGTGTGTGTGTGTGTTCAGCCTTCGTGCATTCCTCATATCCTCATCCCCCTGGCGGGATCTTACGACACACAAACATCAGCTCATTCCTGAGATGAGGATTTATTTGAATGATTATCTGCTGCTTATTTGTATTTAATTCTCCACTTTAAAGAATGTGAAGAATGGATTTTTACAAAAGTTTTTGACGTTGAACAGTTTTCATCTTATAGAATATGTTAAACTGTCCCTTTGACAAAAACTAAAATCTAAAATTCAAATACATTTTTGACATTTTCTTTGCAGGGAGTTATGCGAGGAGTCCATGAACCACTCGGTTGGCTCAGCATCCAGTCTGGACAGCCACGCCCACTCTGAGAGCAGCAGCCAATCACAAGCCACTCGGTGGGAGGAGCAACAGAAGCTACTTGCTCTGGAGCAGTTGTGCGGCGTTTTCCGGGTGGACCTGGGTCACATGAGGTCGCTGAGACTGTTCTTCAGGTCAGCGAAAAGTGGAGTTAAAGGTCACGAGGAGGTCATGAGGGCTGTCTTTGGCCTTCTTTCGTGACATGTTGTTGTTTTCAGGATGTTTTTGTCATCGTTCATTGTGTTGTTGCAGTGATGAGGCGTGCACTAGTGGCCAGCTTGTGATCGCCAGTAGAGAGAGCCAATATAAGATCCTGCACTTCCATCACGCCGGCCTGGACAAGCTGGCCGACGTCTTCCAACAGTGGAAGTGCTGCAGGGAAACTCAAATTAAAGATCAGGTAGGTGGGCGGGGCTTTGTCTTTTATTTTATTTTCAGTTTCAGTTAAAGATTTGTTCCAACAATTTTTTTTTTCCCTATTCGTCATTTCCTGTCAGGTGTCAGATGAAAAGTCTTGCATGCAGTTTTCCATCCAGAGGCCGACCTTGCCGTCGGCCGAGACCCACCCGGAGGAGCGGCTGTACCGACGGCTGGACGTCACCACCTGGCTGCGTCACCTCAACCACAGCGGACAGGTGGAGGAGGAGTACAAGCTGCGCAAGGTGAGGCTGAGTCTACACTCCTGGAGGGACGGGTACGAGAGTGCATGAGTCAAATTGCACCTTTTAGTCGTCACGCTGCAGAGGATGCACCATTTTCACGACGAGCGTTGCTCAACGCCGCACGAGAAAACAAAAAAAGTGTTCATTCGGCACGTCCTGCAGAAACCCACGCTTCGCTGCTTCTGCAATTTGGCCTGCACCAAGAAAACATCTTGATCACAGCCCAACTGCAGCTGAGTCATTACAGAAGGCCGGTAAACACTGAACTGAGTCAAATCCAGACCGCTGAGGTGACTCAGAGCGCCGCGCCGGCCTGGAGTAACCATTTCAATGTTTACAGAGAGACGTGCTGCTGATTGAAACTGCACGTTGGACGCTCTGGAGCTGGAGCTTCAGATGACTTGAGAGAAACGTGTGAACCTGCGAAGAATAAACACTCTTTTGTTTTCCTGTGCAGCGTCGAGCCAGGCTGGAAATAAAGCGCCCTCTGTCACTCAGAGGAGCTGCGTCACCTTCACTGTCTGCACGTCGTGTTTGCAAACACTGCTCTTTATCAGCTGTGGCCCTTGTTTGCCCTCTGAACGCTCCCTTTGTGCTCAAAGTATTTGTCCCCCCCCCGCCCGTTCCTCACCAGGCCATCTTTTTCGGCGGTATCGACCCATCCATCCGTGGCGAGGTGTGGCCCTTCCTGCTGCACTACTACAGCTACGACTCCACCTCTGAGGAGAGGGAGGCCTGGAGGCTGCAGAAGCGCACTCACTATCATGACATCCAGCAGAGGAGGTGGGCTTCCAAAAACACCGCAGTGTGATCAGAACATGACTCGGCTGTTGTTGAGAACATCTGTGCCGCTGAAGAGTAATATGAGTGAATAAAAATCACTTTGATTGAACAGTCTGCGCGGCTCATTCAGACGGCAGATAATCCGTCACGCGGCCGCAGCACCGGCTGTCAAACGCTCACTCAGTCAAACATTAAACCATATGTGAGTCTGTTGTGGCTTCTCATCGCAGGCGCTGAGCAATCAATACACACAATCAGAGAAGTGTTAAGGGGAGGTGCCGGGTGTGATATAAAAGGTCTCTGGAGGAAAAACATGTCAGCGCTTATCAGATCAGACTCATCAGTAGGAAGAGGGGGGTGGGGGGGGAGCGCAGCTTTGGTATGCACGGACAAACACACACATCCAAACAGATCCGGGAGTTTTTAATATCTCCACCCTGCCACGGAAAGGTTAATGGTGCACATGTCTCCACGCGTTGTGTCGCTCTGACTGTAATGAAGGTGATAATTGGACAGGTTTCATCTGGATGGACTACTGAGTACAGCAGAAGGTCTTAACAAACCCAGGTAATTAGTCCTTGTTCTGACTCTTCAGCTGGAGCAGCCTTCAGGGCCACCAGTTTGATCATTAGGAGCAGGGATGGAAACCTGTGGCACGGTTCCACGTGTCCTTCACGTAGCAGGGATAACTAAACAGGAGGGGCTGTGGTTATTAAAAATGGTTTCTGATTACCGTACGCAGAAACTACTTTTTGTGTTCAATTCAGTTTATTTATATAGTGCCAATTCACAACAAAATGGTCTCAGGGCACTTTACGGGAACATTCACATACCGCTACATAGAAAAGCCAAAGTTATCTACAGGAAGCCAGCAGACAAGTTGAATCTTGGTTTAGTCGCAGTCTCCCATCCTGAGCAAGCACAGTGGCTACAGTGGAAAGGAAAAACTCCCTTTTAAAAGGAAGAAGCCTCCAGCAGAACCAGGCTCAGGACAAGCGGCCATCTGCTTTGACCGGCTGTGTTGAGAGGACAGAAAGGAGAGACAAACGAACACAGAACAACAGGTCCAGATGTAGGTGCAGGTGTACTGAAAGACAAAAACACATGTCAAGGATAGAAAAAGATAATTACAAATGCAACACAGGTTGAGCAGAGTAAGTACAGTACATTGAAAAGATGTGCAGAGTAAGTACAGTACATTGAAAAGATGTGGTCAGTTTGTCCTCAAGCAGTCTTAAAGGTATTGTGACATGATGTTGGAAATTTGCATATTTGTCGCAACATATATATCTTATATCATTCAGCTCTGTTTGTTTTTGCAAAATAAATTATAAATATATTAAAATTTCATTCCAAGTTATGGTAGTTTTTTCTCTGGGACACGCCCCTAAAAATCCGCGCACTTCCGCAAAACGTCATCGTGACGTACCCGTGGGAAGCCGCTGCTCAACGCGCATGTAAATAATAATGGCGGAGCATGTCGAACAAACACAACCTATTGTTAGTACATGAATGTATTAAAGCAATCGAAGGGTTATTATTCATCCTATACAGTTATTGGACACTCGATCAATTGAAAAGTGATTTAGACACGGTTTATTTCATACACAGTAGCTAAGTGAGGATAGCTTCGTGATGTGGCTTCTTTGTTCTTGGGCTGAGCTAACAGAGTCCCGATCGCGTCTGAGATCTATCATTTTAAGACAGTAAATCATCCAAAACTCTCATTAATAAACCCTCCATGAATAAAAAAAAATTACAGATGTTACCTGATCGGCAGTAAGATGGTCGCTGCAGACATACGACTCTTTGGTAGGACACCATAGGTCCCTCTTCTCTGTACTTGTCCATTATAGGTGAAGTTTCTCATCTTTTGGGAATTTGTGAATGCTCACTTGTTCACTGCTGATATTAGAACACCCAAATGTGCTACAACGTGACGGCATTTTTCAAGTTACACAAAAAAAAGAGGCGATCTTTCAGAAAAAGAATCTGTATGGAAAGCAGTTAAAACACCAAACAAACGGGCAAGGCTCCGCCTTATGCCCAGTGCCCACGGGTATGTCACGATGACGTTTAAAATCAATTTTAAATCAAAATTAAATATATTTATAAGTTTGTTTGTAAAAACGAACATAGTTGAATGATAAAACATATATATGTAGTGCAATATGATGCATAGTTACAAGATGATGTCAGCGCAGCTTTAAAGACTGTGAGTGTGGGAGCCTGCCTGACACTCAGTGGCAACTCATTCCACAGTCTTAGACCTGCAACAGAGAAAGGCCCTGTCACCTCAGGTTTGCTGACCTCAGAGCGTGGTGGGACATATGGCTGCAGAAGGTCAGTGAGATAAGATGGAGCGGAACTGTTCAGAGATTTAAAAACATACATGAGTATTTTGAACTGCCTGGATCAGAGGGTGAATGGGTAGCCAGTGCAGGGAGGACAAAACTGGTGTGATGTGCTCTATGGCCTGCCAGTTAAAAATCGGGCTGCAGCATTTTGGAACAATAAGATCTGTAATATAAGATGGAGCTTAGTTGTTGTGTTCAAGCTAATTATAATGAATGAAGAGGCAATGAAAGACATAAATATATTGAATCGTTTACCTTTTATGTTCCTTAATAAGGCTTTCAAGTTTATTGGCTCGACAACAAATGCATAAGAACTTGTTTTAGTTTTGTGAATTTACAAGCTTCAAAACCTGTCTTGTAGCCGGCTGGAAGACAAAGTGTGTGTATGTTTGCTGAAATTCTAAAGAAGTCTATTTTAGGTTAGGTTTACTTGTTGAAGAGGAAGTTCTGCTCTGCCCATCAGTTCCTTTTGTTATAAATACATCTTCTCAAATGTTCAGAAGCTGCAGCCTCAGTTCTTCAAAGTTCAGAATTTTACTTTGATTAGTTTTTGTTTTAATGGGCTGCAAAGACTTTAAGCTACTGAATATAATTGCCTGTTTTTTTTTTTTTTTGAAAAACGCATATTTACAATAGTTTTCATTATATGTGCGGGCAGATTGTTCACTGATTGATATTTCTTTTTATTTTGACATAAAGATATAAAAATAAGAAGTATTAACTTGTATTTTGCCAACAGCTTTATGAGCATTTGTTCTTACAAAACACCTCCCGGCATGTTAGTTTTTATTTTGTACTCCTGGATTTCTTCTTTGAAAGCTCTTTCTTTGTGAATTTGCTTTAATCAAGCTGAAAATGAAATTGTTCTTAAACACTTGAGTTGAATACAAAACTGCAGTTTTGAAGCAGAAACAGAACGGCACATCCTTCACAGTTTTTTAAAGTTTTTTTTAAAGTGATGTTTGAGAAGTGAATTGTTGCCAAGTTAGTCTTTAATTAATTTGTCCTAAGCTAAATATTCCCTAAACGTCCAACTTTCTTATAATTATAGCTGGAGTTGAGCTAATTTTCTTTGTGGACAGCAAACGATTTTTGTCTCAGATACATTCAACGTTCAACACCTGCAAGAATAACCAGCAGATGTTGTGAGGAACATGTCATTCTTTATTTTTCATTCAACAAGCTGCTCTTGAACTGAACTTGGCCTTTGAATAAGTTGCCAGTTGGGCTGAAATATATTTGGTTTGTTAAAAAAGTGAATCCAGTTCTTGCTTTTCTTTATGTGTGCATTCATCCGTATGTCCAGGAAACCTCAAATTAATCTAGATCCTTTAAACTCGGATTAAACTAGAGAAATTACATTTCCTGCAAAAATACAATGTGAATGCTTAATGATGAATAATTTGCTGGAAAACAGCTGAAAATAGCTTTAAAAGCATGCTGAAACGTAGCTGAAAATGTAGAACAAGCATAAATCAGTAGGAGAAAGCAGAAAGAACATAAAAATTGAAATGAGGGCAAAAAAACATGGAATTAGCTGGGAAAGCTAATATTAGCATAAAAGCAGCTAAATAGTATAGCTGAAATAACTGAAACTAGCAGAAAAAAGCTGAAAGGAGCATAACGGGTTGAAAATAACAGAAATAATTTAATTAGGCCGAAAGTAGAAGAAATTACCATGAAAAACTTAGATTTATCTGAAAACAACTAAAATTAGCTAAAATATGCTAAAAAGGTAGCTGAAAAGGTAGAACAAGCTTAAATTAATATAAGAAACAGAAAGAACCTATGTTTGCCCAATTAGGGGAAAATAAGCAGAAANAGTGTTGTTGTAGGTGATCCTGCAGCTGAGCAGCAACAGCTTTTTCCAGCACTTTAGACAGAAAAGGGAGGTGTGAAATTGGGCGGTAATTAGAAAAAATGTCGGGATCCAAATTAGATTTTTTCAGAAGAGGCCTAATGATGGCGGTTTTTAGAGGCAGTGGAACATGACCAGATTGTAGAGACTGATTTATTATTTGAGTGATAAGTGGGCCTATTGCAGAATGATTGGTTTTTATGAGAGACGAGGGGAAAGGATCCAGGGCGCAGGATGAAGGCTTCATTTTCTTGATGATGGCCTCCACCTCACTCTGAACAACTTCGTCAAAGCTGTTTAGGGTCCCAGAATGCAGACGGGTGGGTGGCACACTGAGAACGGGGAGGTTGTGGAGCTGAGATCTGATAGTGTCAACTTTGGTTTTAAAAGATGAAAGAAACAGGTCGCATTTTTGAGCAGAGTCCTCAAGAGTTTGCTTAATGGGATTAAGCAGACGAGTGATTGTGGAGAAGAGCTGTTTAGAGTTTCCAGGGCAGGTGTTGATGATGTTAGAATAATATTTGGAGCGTGCTTCTTTAAGAGAATAGGCGTATGCTTTCTGATGTTCTTTATATGCCTGCTTATGCACAGACAGACCAGATGATTTTACACGTCTCTCAATAGCACGGCTAGTTGTCTTCATCTTGCGCAGCTCATCAGTGTACCAAGGGGCTGAGCGCGAGAAAGACACCAGTCTTGTCTTTAAGGGGGCGTGTAGGTCCAGGAGCTCCCGAAGAGATTGGTTGTAGTAATCCACAGAGTCATCTGCAGATGAATGATTGACAGCGGTCAGGGTGTGAAGATCAGCAGACAGAACATCAAGGGAAATGTTTTTAAGGTCACGGAACTGGATGGGTCGTTTTGGGTTTGAAGCAGGCGAAGATGAAGGCACTTCCAGGGAGATGACCCTGTGGTCTGAGACACCCAGGTCATATACAGACAAGTTAATCCACGTTGGACATGAGTTTAGTTCACTTGTGACAATTCATTCATTCCTCCTCATCGGAGGAGGAAGTGAATGGTGACCGCTTCAAGCGATCACTTGACTTTTGGCAAAAAAACAAAAGAAAAGTCCGATCAGCGATGAAGAAGGGATATTTAATACATTTGTGTCTCATACAAAACAGTCCGCCACCGGGCAGTTTATTCTGAGACAACGCACGCGCGTGAGCGGTCGTAAAATTTGAGCTTGGCGCGTTCAAAGGCTTGTCCCGCTGCGCTCACAGGGCGTGGCACGGCGCTCGTACCGACGCGGAGCTATATGCCTCGCCCTTCACACTTAAAAACAGTTATCCATCCATTTTCTTCCGCTTATCCGGGGTCGGGTCGCGGGGGTAGCAGCCTAAGTAAGGAGGCCCAGACTTCCCTCTCCCCAGCCACTTGGAGCAGCTCCTCTGGGGGAATCCCAAGGCGTTCCCAGGCCAGCCGAGAAACATAGTCCCTCCAGCGTATCCTGGGTCTTCCTCTGGGTCTCCTCCCGGTGGGACATGCCCGGAACACCTCACCAGGGAGGCGTCCAGGAGGCATCCTAACCAGATGCCCGAGCCACCTCAACTGGCTCCTCTCGATGTGGAGAAGCAGCGGCTCTACTCCGAGTCCCTCCCGGATGACTGAGCTTCTCACCCTATCTCTAAGGGAGAGTCCAGACACCCTGCGGAGAAAACTCATTTCAGCCGCTTGTATCCGAGATCTCGTTCTTTCGGTCACAACCCAAAGCTCATGACCATAGATGAGGGTGGGAACGTAGATCGATCGGTAAATTGAGAGCTTTGCCTTTTGACTCAGCTCTCTCTTCACCACGACAGACCGGTACAGCGCCCGCTTCACTGCGGATGCTGCACCTATCCGCCTATCGATCTCACGCTCCAGTTTTCCCTCATTCGTGAACAAGACCCCGAGATACTTAAACTCCTCCACTTGGGGCAGGACCTCCTCCCCGACCTGGAGAGGGCACTCTACCCTTTTCCGGCTCAAGACCATGGCCTCGGATTTGGAGGAACTGATCCTCATCCCGGCCGCATCACACTCGGCTGCAAACCGCTCCAGCGAAAGCTGTAGATCACGACTGATGAAGCCAATAGGACCACATCATCTGCAAAAAACAGAGAAGCGATTCTAAGGCCACCAAAACGGATCCTCTCAACACCTTGGCTGCGCCTAGAAATTCTGTCCATAAAAGTTATGAACAGAATCGGTGACAAAGGGCAACCTTGGCGGAGTCCAACTCTCACTGGAAACGAGCCTGACTTACTGCCGGCAATGCGGACCAAGCTCTGACACCGGTCGTACAGGGACCTAACAGCCCATATCAATGGGCCTGGTACCCCATACTCCCGGAGTACAGTACCCAGTTAAAACAGTTATTTGTTTGATAAAAATTATAGCAAATATGTGTCTGAGCTGAACTTTTCCTTAATAAACGAACGTAATTGTGAAATTGTGAAAACTTCAATATATTCGAAACAGTGCAGCAAGGATCTTGTTGAGAGTTCGTAAATTTGAACATATTACACCCATTCTCCATAACCTTCATTGGCTTCCTGTCGCCTACAGAATTCAGTACAAAACTGCTCTCATTACACATCAATGCTTACATGGAGCTTCACCAGATTATCTGAAGGATATTCTTATTCCATACTCATCCACCCGGTCGCTGCGGTCACAGAACAGTAATCTCCTTCACGTTCCGAGAACCAAATTAAGGACCATGGGAGACCGGGCTTTCAGTGTGGCTGCCCCCCGCCTGTGGAACTCTCTTCCTGACTGTCTGAGAGCCCCACAGTCTGTGGTTGACTTTAAGAGCGGCTTGAAGACCTTTCTTTTCAACCGAGCATACTCTACCTCCTCATGATTCTACTTTTGATCTTAGTTGATATTGTTATTGATTTTACTTGTTTTATTACTTGTTTTATTGACATTTAATTCTGTTGCACCTTGTAGCACTTTGAGATTTTCATTAATGAAAAGTGCGTTATAAATTGAATTCATTATTATTATCATTATTATTATTATTATTATTAAATGAGCTGGATTTAAAAATTTGTTTCGCCGAAAGTGATAAAAAGCCATATATAGGTCGCAGGCTATGAAAAAATGATAAAAAGGTGTGACCTATACTCCGAAAAATACGGTAGCTCAAATCTTCACTTAGATTGCTAAATTCGTTGGGTTTTAAATTGTCCGCTATTAAAGAGACCAGAGCCCTCTGCCCGATTTTACGTCACAGATGTTGCATTCGTGTGTAATCGGATTTCCCGTGATTAAACACGGCGCAAAGTTTAAAATCAATTTTTAAGCAGAATTAAATTGATTTATCATTTTGTTTGCAAAAACGAACATAGTTGAATGATAAAAGATATATTTTTTGAGCAATTTTATGCATAGTAAAAAAAAATCATGTCAGGGACACTTTAAGTCACTCCCTTTAACCTCCTTATCCCTCTTCCTGCTCGACGCCGTACCTGCAGTATTAATTTTAGATTCTGGGGGAGCCTCAAATGGGTTTCATGCTTTATTGACTCTAAGCCTTCTGATGACTTTTTGATGCATACTCAAGAGTTAATGGCTTTCTAAGCGAGGGGCAGGAGGATTTTAATAGCGCATTACTTCAGCGAATCATCGAAGCTCCCGGTATTTGTCTTGGAGTTCCAGCTTATAAGTGGGACAGTATTAGAGCTGCACACGTCCACGTTCAGATCTCTTGACTTCCCGTAGGTCTCTCGCATCTGTTACTGATGAATCACGCACACTTTAATCTTTGTGTTGCACGCTCGTAAAAAATCATCAAATTTTAACCCTAATGCAGCAGCACAACAATACACTGTCCTCTGGGTTTTGCTTGTGTTTATACGGTACTTATTAATGCATGAAGGCTGCCAGGGAAGTTCCTTCAAAGTAGTGCACGTCTCAAAAAAGAAAGAAATTGTTAATTAGCTCCCTGGTTACCAGCAAAGTTGTCATAGCAACTGCTAAAGGAGAGATTGTTGCTTTTTTTGTTGTTGGTGGGGGGTATTGCCACAAACGCTGAGACACAAGTTGGCTCGTACAGAGTTTGGATGGCACTTTCTCAGGGTTTTCTAAGAGAAAGACGATCAAAGTGAAACGTTTAGGAGTCTGCTCTGCCCACTTAAAGCAGAAGGTGTCAAGATGTTCCAGCAGCACCAAGACGTCTGTGTTTGTTCTGCCCTCAGGCGAATTCTGCTCAACTACGCCGTGTTCAACCCCGACATGGGTTACTGCCAGGGCATGTCCGACCTGGTCGCCCCGCTGCTCACAGAGATCCAGGACGAAAGTGACACCTTCTGGTGCTTCGTCGGCCTCATGGAGAACACCATCTTCATCAGCTCCCCGCGGGACGAAGACATGGAGCGGCAGCTGGTAGGACGACGCTCTCTGCATCTTCAGCTGAGGAAGGATGAGGAGGAGTTGTGACTGGTGAACAGGAAGGAGGGGGTTTGGGTTCTTGGCGAGTGTACGGTCAATTCAGTTTATTTATACGGCGCCAAGTCACAACAGAAGTCGTCTCAGGGCACTGAACAGAAATGTTCATATATAAAAATAATATTAACACTGACAGACCAGTCATCTTGAGCAAGCATGAAGGCGACAGTGGAAAGGAAAAACTCCCTCATGAGGAAGAAACCTTTAGCAGAACCAGGCTCAGGATGAGCGGCCATCTGCTCTGACTGGCTGGGTTTGAGAGGAACAGATACACAATGGCAGGTCAAGAATCACATGTTAAGATAGAAATAGTGTCAAATGAAAACTATTTAATTTTAACAAATCATTTAAAGAAATGAGGTCAGTTTGTCCTGTAGCAGTCTTAGGCCCTGTACACACGTAGCCGGATATCAGTAAAACCGAATAGTTTATCATGCGGTCTGGCCTTTCATCCACACGTGAACTCCGGTTGATGTAACTATAAACGAATAATAAAAAAACTCTGACCAAAGTGGAGATTTGAGAATTCTCCGCTTTCGAGTTTTCGTGTGGACTTTCAGAACCGGAGATTTGCGTATTTCTCTGACAGCTGCTGCGGCGCTGACGTCACATAATGCTCGGGAAAAAAAGCACTAAAATGTCAACATACCTGCTCTGACATGATTCCCAATCGAAATTTTCCTGCGTTTTATTACCTTTGCACTCCAACACGGTATTTAATAGTTGTTCAACCTCGCGGTCTGTCCACACAAATGAACGAAAAAAATAATAATAATAACAGGAAGTTGTGGTTTGCTTTGAAGGGTTGTGACTGCACTACACTGCCACCTATGGGTTCGGCATATTCTTTACAACGCTCTGTGGTGAAAATAAAGGGGGACATGTAGACAAACATTTTAAATATCCGAACATGTATGTACGGAGATATTTTTGCGCAGATATTTGTTTATCAAACACCAGGCTACATGTGTACAGGGCCTAAGCCTATAGCAGCATAACAAGCCAACCGTAATTATAGGATTTATCAGAAAGTAAAGTCTTAAAACTGGACAATGTGTCAGCCTCATGGACAGAAACTGGAAGTTGGTTCCACAAGAGAGGAGCCTGAAAACTGAAAGATCTTCCTCCCATTCTGCTTTTGGAAACTCTAGGAACCACAAGTAAGCCTGCAGTCTGAGAGCAAAGTGCTCTGTTTAGGAAAATATGGAACAATAAGATCTGTAATATAAGATGGAGCTAGGTTGTTGAGGGCTTTGTAGGTTAGAAGTAAGATTTTGACAATGGGTGTTCATGTGAATATAAAAGTTTTTTTTTAACATGAATGTTTAAACCGTCGTGTATTTGAGCTTTTTAAAAGCTGTTTAGTGTATATCTTACAGTCCCTAAAACTATTGTATAAATGCTACAATATCATATATCTGGCAACACTGGTGTGAAACGTTCCCTCTCAGATGTTCAGCTCTGACTGGTCACTTCATGGATCAGATCTCTACATGATGTCACTAAGTGAAGGAAGAAAATACTTTTTTCTTGATTACTACAACTCAAAAACAGGTTTTTTTTGTTTTTGTTTAGATATTTGATTCTCTTTTTTATGTAAACATTCAAGCTTTATATTTGGCCACCTCTTTACATGTACAAATAATGAAACAATATATAGTGAAGGGCAAACAGCTCGGACATTATAACGTCTATCTTGCAAAACATAAAGCGTATCTGTTCGACTCGAACCGCCACAGATGCGCGTGAGAAAATAATTTGTCCTCCTGCAGATGTACCTGCGGGAGCTGCTGCGACTCATGCTGCCACGCTTCCACCAGCACCTGACCCGGCTCGGGGAGGACGGGCTCCAGCTGCTCTTCTGCCACCGCTGGATCCTGCTGTGCTTCAAGAGGGAGTTCCCTGACACGGAGGCCCTGCGCATGTGGGAGGCCTGCTGGGCACACTACCAGGTCAGGACAAAGTCCAAACGGCTCCTGTTGCATATACAAGTTCCAGAGAAGAGCTCCGCATGCTGCGGTGGAAGAGGAGGATTCTGTTTTAATACAGTTCCAGGATTGGCCTGATTCTTTTCTGACAGCACACTTTAGTTATCCAAAGCAGCTATAAATAAATCTCTTAGGTTTGAAGATTTGTTTTGTCAAGTT
The DNA here is from genome assembly GCA_038048925.1 of Garcialebias charrua. Taxonomy (NCBI): domain Eukaryota; kingdom Metazoa; phylum Chordata; class Actinopteri; order Cyprinodontiformes; family Rivulidae; genus Garcialebias; species Garcialebias charrua. The sequence goes on from JBBPBX010006693.1 coordinate 54,629, forward strand.
TGAATTATTGTCATGTTTTAATCGAGGTCCAGTAAACTTTTAACTGCATTTAGTTCCTCAAACCACCGTCAGGAGTTTAACATGTCTTCTCTGTGAGGCTCAAACGTCGACGTCTCGCCTTCTTGACATCTGCTGGATGTTCAGATCTTCAGCTGCAGGTGCTGATGGAGGAGATAGTGTTTGTGTCTGTGTGAAGTCTTGGTTTCAACTGTTACATGAAGCACATACGCTATATAACTGATCAGTATCAAGATTTGTCTCTGATCTCCTCGCATGGACTGTTTAACTGACACACGGTGTGTTGGTGAGGTGAATGTTGTGAATAAAAAATCTTGGTGCGTTCTTAGGAATCTTTTAAAAGAGCTTACATATACCGTATTTTCTGGAATATAGGTCGCACCTACGTCAAAATGTGGACCGTGTTTAGCTCTGCTGCAAATGCCTGCCACAGGAGCGCACGGCAAGGCTTTTATAATAATAATAATAATTAATTCAATTTATAACGCACTTTTCATTACTGAAAATCTCAAAGTGCTACACATATATTGAATGCTACACACATTCATAAACCGGTGGCGGCAGACTACCATGCAAGGTGCTTTCCAGTCCTACCGGGAGCAACTCAGGGTTAAGTGTCTTGCCCAAGGACACAACGACACATGGTGCGGGTCCCGGGAGTCGAACCGACAACTTTCCGATCGGGAGACGACTGCCATTACCACTACACCACGGCCGCCCGTTTGATTGATAAAAATTATAGCAAATATTTGTCTGAGCTGAACTTTTCTTTAATAAATGAACGTAATTGTGAAATGAGCTGGATTTAAAAATTTGTTTCGCTACGTCTGATGAAACAAAACGTGCACGCGCAGCACCAGACATGCAGTAGCAGCGAACAGACCTGCATGTACCGGTATTTTAATTTTAGCAGGATAAACACCTAAAAAATATATTTGTTAGCTGACATTATTGTAAGAGTGTGTCTCAGTTTAATTTTTGTTAATAAATGATTACAAATCAGCTTATTTTATAAAAAGCCATAAATAGGTCGCAGGGCATGCAAAAATGATAAAAAGCCGCAACCTATATTCCGGAAAATACGGCAAGTAGAAAATGAGCCATACACAGAGCTTAAACGGGCCTTGAAGAATTATAGAAATGAGGTGAACAATAAGTTATAATAATGTTTTACATTGACGCACACTGTCCTCACATATAATGTTTTATTGGACAGTTGTCTCCACAGAGGACATTAGAGGAGCTTTAGTCAGAGTCCGCTTTATGGCCATTGCACCGAAGCTCAAAGAAATTACGTTTCACTACAGCCCGTCCAAGTAAAACACAAACAAACAGAGATGGGTAGATGGAGGTGTCTGAGGCTGCGACCTCGTGGGAGGCGCTGCCCTTGTGAAAGTTTTTTTTAAAGCCTCAGCACAGAAATAGCAACATATTGATGACATCATAATACATATGCATGAGGAAGGCTGCCGAAGGCAGTGAGTTTGTCCGTAAACACTGCCAGATAGTTCCATAGTCCTGATAAGATGGTGCAGTGTGTGTCAGCTGGCTCAGCTCCGACACTGGTCTACAGATTCTGTTGCACCTTGTAGCACTTTGAGATTTTCATTAATGAAAAGTGCGTTATAAATTGAATTCATTATTATTATTATTATTACAGATGTCCTCAGGAAGGGAGTGGGTAGGGGAGGGGGGAGCAGAGCTTCTTGTTCACATAACATCCAGGAGAGTTTGGGATAGTTGGCCAATTCCAGGCCGACACGGGGGAGCCAGCTTCAGATGAGCAATTAAGCTTCTTTTTTTTTTTGTAAAATCTTTTAAGTCTGGAATGTTTGAATCCTGTTTTTGTCCTTTGCATTCATGTGTTTTATGTAACTGTAATGATTATTATGCCCCATATTTCTTTACTTCAAGTCAAGTCAAGTTTTTTTTATATAGCACAGTTAAAACAGATAAACTGTTATCAAGGTACTTCATTGAAGGTAGTATCTGCAACTAACAAGGAAGCCCCCAAAATGTCTGAAAACGTTGGTGAGGCTCATGGATTTGTCTCTTGAGTTTTCAAAATGTTTTTTAAAAAAATCTGCAAGTTTTTCTCTCAAATCGTAGTTGTTGCTGTCATCACAAACTCTTCTTGGTTAGATTTTTGTTAACGTCACTTGTTTTAACACCTGCAGGGCAGCTTTCTTATGACAGAAAATGTCCAAAGCTACAGAAATCCAGGTCTACAAACAACGTTTATCACAACTATTCGTTTAAAAAAAAAAACTAGTCCAATTCTACCCCAACAGTGTACTCCAGTACATTGTACTCCAGTAGATTAAAGTGAGTGGACATGGGTACGGTAAAACAATAATATGCACAGTCAAAAACATAGTTTTGGGAGCAAAATAGTGTGATTTTTGAATATTTGCTGTTCATAATGTGGTCACAAATGTACATTATTTTATTGCAACTTGCAGTCACCAACCAGCCCAGAGAGATTCTACCTTCAAGCAATTTTTGTATTTTCTGCAAATGTACGAGTTATTATGTGCTTTATATGAAATATGTATAAACACTTGTAGTTTTACATAAATAAGCCAAGCATGCATCAAGATTAAAAATTCCCAAGTTCTTGGAAATATTAATATTTACACTTTAGTTTCATAGATGCAAATCAGTGAAATAAACTATATACAGTATATATAAACGTACATGCTTTTTTATTTTATTGTAATAATTTGGTAATTGTTTTATTGTACAGCACTCGTTCTGCATCATTTGCTTTAAATGTTTTCTATAAATTAAGTTGATTTGATTTGGCAAAGTTAAACTTGAAGAACAGCAGCAGTTTATTCAGTTATTTTGAGGTTTTTTTTAATCTCCCCCCACTTTGTGTTTTTGCAGACGGACTACTTCCACCTGTTCCTGTGTGTGGCCATCATTGTTCTGTACGGAGAGGACGTGATGGAGCAGCAGCTCGCCACCGACCAGATGCTGCTGCACTTCAGCAACCTCTCCATGCACATGAACGGGGAGCTGGTGCTCCGCAAGGTACTGCTGCTGCGGACGCTTCGTCTTCACCCCGACTCGCCTCCAGCATCTGCAGCTCTGCTAGCTAAACCCTTATTTTCAGAGTTTCGTAGACTCCAGCTGTGTTTCTATTGATTTAGTCCAAACCTTGGATCAAGGTCCTGCTGTAGAGCACCCTCTGAGGCCTTGAGCTGCTGTCAGGCCGTGCAGAGGATTAATGATCTTCATCTCTGCTGTAGCGCACGCTCTCTCATCTTTATTTATGTTGTGTTTGTGCCGCTGCAGTCACAGGCAGCGCCTCTCCGTTAGCACGCATCTTTTTGTTGTTGCATGCGATTATCTCAGAGCAAACGTTCAGGCTCTGAAATCCACGGCACTCTGACCTTGACGGTTAGCTTTTAGCTGAGACAGAGTTGCTGACTTCTTCTAAACGCCCCGGTGTGCTCTGTATTTACTGAAGCCTCTCCCTGTTGTTTTGGTTCACTGTGTTCCTCTAGGCCCGCAGCCTCCTGTACCAGTTCCGCCTCCTTCCCAGGATCCCGTGCAGCCTACATGACCTTTGTAAACTGTGCGGCCCGGGGATGTGGGACAGCCGCTACATCCCCACCGTGGAGTGTTCAGGCGAACACCCAGACTCGCAGAGCTGCCCCTATGGAGGCACCGCCACTCCTCAGAACTCCTCGCCGCCCTCGTCGTCCTCGCCCAACCACACCCTCACGCCTCCACCCGTCAGCAAGAGAGGCTCCAAAAAACGAGACATTTTCACATTCAGGAAGCAGTCGTGAGGTGGAGACTCTTCAGAGAAGGGGTTTCTGATTCTCCACTCCTCCTCATTCCCACTTTCTTCTCTCCTATTTTTTTTTTTTACCATATTACTGATTTATTTTATTTGTCACAGGACATTTCCGTGGTGCAACGTTGAACACTGCCTTATCAGAACGGTTGTTTCAGAATGACATGAATCGGCTCGCTTTCTTCTCAGAGTAGAACAGACGAATCACCAGCCGCAGGGGCGTAGGCAAGGGGAGTTCGGGGGATTCGGACGAACCGCCCACTTTGCCTATGGAGTCCCATCTAGGGATTTTATGAGGGGCGGTTCGTTTAAAGGAGAAGTTGACCAGGATAGAGCAACATGCCTCAGTAGCTCAGTGGAAACGCGTTGGGTTGCCGTTCCAAACCTTATGGGTTCAATTCCCACATGGTACAACGTTTTTTTTTTTTTTATTCATTCCAGATTAAAAAAACACAAGAAAACTATTTACAAAACAACAAGAAATAAAACAATACATGAAATGAAAGGAAGCAGAAGAAGAAAATAATCTTATTATATCTGCCCCTTCTCAAACAATTTTTTTTTTCAAACACTCTTTTATTGGATAAAAAAAGTAGAATGTGTTAACAGGCATATTAACTCCTTTTTTTTATCCAATAAAAGACAAACGTAAAATTAGTTGTTTGAATCGAGTGTTTGAAAAAAAAAATAGTTTGAGAAGGGGCAGATATAATAAGATTATTTTCTTCTTCTGCTTCCTTTCATTTCATGTATTGTTTTATTTCTTGTTGTTTTGTAAATAGTTTTCTTGTGTTTTTTTAATCTGGAATGAATTTAAAAAAAAAAACGTTGTACCATGTGGGAATTGAACCCATAAGGTTTGGAACGGCAACCCAACGCGTTTCCACTGAGCTACTGAGGCTTGTTTATCTTTCAAGGTCCACATTTATTTTAAACGAACCGCCCCTCATAAAATTCTGGCTACGCCCATGAGCCGCCGTGTTGGTCCGGAGCTCCTTCAGGTTCAAGTCTGCTGCTGGCTTTTGTCCCTGCCGGTGGCGGGTCACATCAGGGCGACCTCAGGCCTTTCAGACTCTATCCAAGTGTCAGAAACAAACTGGAAATGTGAAAACTTGAACGTTTCAAAGCGTTGCTGCGTTTCTCACAGAGGAAGAACCGCGCGAACATCAAATTCTATCCGAGCTGGACGTTTTCGACATGAAATCTCCATCTTTGGTGTTATCTAAGAAGGGGATGATTGACCTTTTCTGTTTTATTTCATTTATTGTTTTTAACAAGAGAACGTTTGCATTTATATCCGCAGTTAGAAATATTTAGCAATATTATCCTTGCATGACGAATTCTTTGCATAAAGATTCACGTATTTGTTGTTAAAAACAAACCCTTCAGCCTGAACCAGAGGGCAGAATGTCACCATCCCTTGTTGTCATGGAAACATCAACAATCACTTTTTGGATAACAACACGAGTGTTAAACATTTACACGTTAGCATCATAAACGATCAAATGTCCGTGTGTTGGTTGGATGTGACACCAGTGTTGCCAAAGAGAGCTCTGATTCTGTTTCCATGCTGAAATCAGTCTTTTTTTTCTGTTCTACTTGAAGTTTCACCCTCGGCCGTCGTCAGCACCGTTTTTGTTTTTGCACTCTTTTTACACTCGATGAACGACAATGCACTCAGCTGATGAGTCCACATGAATGTATGTTTTTTTTCTACTTTTCACGTCACATAAGGCGTGTTTCCATCAAGGTTTCTAGGTGCGCATTATGAAGCATCGCATCAGAAAAGCTAAATGGAAACGGCATAATTCGAGTTAACTTCCTCTAAGTCGCTCTAAAGTTTATACGCTCGCTTGAGGTAGTTTTTGGGGAGTCGATTCAGAGCTGAGTCGGCTAAACGACAGATGGAAACAGATTAGCCGACTCAGTTCTGCCGCAGCGAACATTCACGTCACGTGACTGATCAGCTGTTTCCGCTCCGGACAACATGTAACATCGCTAAAACTAGTTGGCATGACAGAATAAATACAACTTGCCCGATAGCAACACATACCTGAAATATTCTCTCCATTTTGCCGAGATGTCTGTTTTCAAACGCTACTTCCTGTTTACTGTGGAAGTGCGTAACGCTGACGTCTGACGTATGGCGCTGACGTGTGACGTAATGACGCTGACGTCTGACGTAGAGACGCTTTGCGTGGCATTGCAGATGCGCTTCAAGCCAGTTTAATGGAAACACTTCTGATCCTCATAATTTTAATTTACATTTTAGCGAAATTTTCTAAAATTCGCTCAAAAATCGAATTTAAATTGGATGGAAACATAGCTATAGACGCGGTGAACTCTTGAACCTCTCCATCCACATGCTGGTCCTCTGAAGCCCGCGGGATTGCTCTAATTTCTTACAGTGGGGTAGAAAAGGTGGAGCGATGTCGCTGTTGTACTCCTAAAACTGTAATGTGGTAGTTTCGGTCTTTTGATGTGGAGCTCGACCTCAGGTTGGAGAAATGGTTGAATTCTTCCTCCAAACAGATCAATGACCCATCTGCAACAGCTAAGATAATATTTGTTCATAACCTTTCTTCGGAGCCCCTCTTCAAAAGATCTGAACTATCCCTTTAAGATCCACACAGCCTGGTTCACCTGAAAGTGCATGAGGACAGGAACACCTGCAAAAAGCTGCTTTCAGTTCAGAGTTTGTAGCATTTTTTTTTTCTATAGTCAGCGTCCAGCAGGTGACTCTTTCAAACTTCCTGCTTCTTGTTGATCAGGAAGCTAAATGAGCCACAAGGTGGGACAAACACTTGAATGTGAACACATGAATTTATTTCACTTACACTCACATTGTTTACACAGAAACTGTTATTTGCAGGTTAATTTCTGACTGCTGCTTCTTTAACGGGGCTGTAGGAATCGTCATGAATGTTGCTGTTTTCTATGTTGATGTATCGCTGCACACGTCACAGTAAAAAAAAAAAAATCTTATTACTGTATTATTAAAAACAATGCTAACAACCAATTTTGGATCTTAGTTTTGTTTTTATAAATCCAAATGTGTTCCTAGAAAGCATCCGTTTGGAACTGATCGCAAATAATTAGTTGTATTTTAGAAACAAAACTAATTGTGAGTTCATAATCTCCAGAGAGATATTTTATACAATCAGTTTATTTTAAGACATACATTGCTTTATTATTAAATTAATTTACAGTGTTAAATTCATCTACAGTAAAGGAATAAAACATTCAGTTACTGAAATGTGACCTAACAACAAGGCGTAAATACAACTAGAGAAATTGCATTTCCTGCGAAAATGCATTGTGAATGCTTATTGCTGAAGAACTTGTTGAGAAACAGTTAAAATTACAGTAGCTAAAAACATGCTGAAATGTAGCTGAAGTTGAAGAATGAGCCTAAGTTAGCAGAAGAAAGCAGAAAGAACATATTTTCTGAATTAGATTCAAACAAGCAGAAATAATCACAAAAATTAGGAAACTAGCTAAAAAAAAACTGTTAAAGTAGCTGAAAAGGGAGAAAGAAGCTTAAGATACCAGGAGGAAGTGGAAGGAATTTAAATTAGCTAAAAAAAATTATTTAAAAAAATTAGTTGAAAAGGCTAAATTTAGCACAAAACCGCTAAAAAGTTGCTGAAATGGCAGAAAAATCTAAAAGTAGCAGAATAAAGCTGACAGCTGAAATTAGCAGAAATAAGTTATTTAGGCTGAAAGTTGTAGAAATTACAACAACAAAAACTTGAATTTATCTAAAAAAAAAAAGTTGAATTAGCTGAAATGCTAACAAAAAAAGTAGCTGAAAATGTAGAACACGCTTCAGAAGAAAGCAGAAAGAACACGTTTACCCAATTAGACTGAAAGAAATAGAAATGAGCATTAAAAAGTGGATATTGTCTGGAAAAAAAATGAAATTAGCACAAAAAACAGCTAAAAGTAGCTAAAATGTTCTAAAAGAATCTTAAAATTACCAGAAGGAAGTGGAGAGCACACATTTGTTGAATTAGGCAGAAAAAAAGATTAAAAGAGTGCCAAAAAATGTGGAATTAGCCAAAAAGGCTGAAATTAGCATAACAACAGCTAAATAATAGCCGAAAAAGCAGAAATTTGCAGAAATAAGCTGAAAGGAGCATACAGTAATAAGCTGAAAGAAGTTAGAAGAAGCACAAAAAAGTTCGAGTTAGCAGAAAGAATCTAAAAGGAGCCCAAAACAGCTGAAAAAAAAACAGCTTAAAGTAGCTGAAAAAAAGTTTAAATTTGCACAAGGAAGCTGAAAGTACCAGAACAAAATGTGAAAGGAGCAGTAAAAGGTTGTAAACACTATGGAACACATAATAGCTTACAAACACATCCAAAGCGTTGAAGGATGTAAAATGAGCTCAATTCATTTTCTATGAAGAAAAAATATGGCAGAAAAGGCTAAATATTTCTAAAAGCTAAAGTTGCTTAGTTACCAAAATTCATAGCAGGATTGTTCTGAACGAGCTGAACGTTTTAAAAGATGAACTCTGTTTTAAACACACTAGGAGTGAGGAGAGAAAGCCACTTCAGAGCTGAAAACTGTCCTCGCAGAGGAGACCGACCTTGGAGACAAATGGATGAAAACAACCTGCAGCTGCTGCAAAAAGCTTCCGACCAGCTAAAAACCATTACAGCTGCTGAGTGTTGCAGTTTATTATTGCAAGGTGGAAATAATTTGATCCAGTTGGCTTTTTACTTCAAAACAGAAAAGCCTTCGTTGTTGGTGTTCAGTAGGTTTGTATATAATAATTAAATAGTATCACACACACAAATAGTTCCTGTACAGTACTTTATGAAGCAGTACACAATCTGGACCAGAACTGTGATAAATAATTAAAATACATGAATCCCTGCTAATGAGAATTACAAACGACAACAAAATGGAACTGGGTCTCAGCTGCAGGATATCTCATGAACTGGTAGATAAATTTAATGAAACTTGAAGTAATCACTGGATGTTCATCATCTGATGAACGTTTAGAGTCAACCTGATGGATGACCAACACAAAAATGGCTACAATTCTGTCAGTTTCACTGATAATGAGTTAAAATTGTAATCATGCTTCCATTTGAAGTCAAACCATGATTTGTGTTAACTTTTATTTTTGCTGTGCATACATACCGGAGGTTCAAGAGTGGAAAAAGTCTTCAGTAATATTTACACAACCACATTTAATCCTCTTAGCTGCAGGCACGCCCGCACAAAGACAAACGGCCACAGAATCCTGAGAAGCTGTGCTTTTAAATGAGCTTTTATTTTTTTAACATTAAACAAGTTGTTTTAAAACAAAGGGATGATGTAAATGTAGTCCCCTTTTTTTTAACGGCTGCATCAGGTTGACATTGGGAACAACAATGTCTAAAATGTGCCGAATGAATCCGGCTTTTTGGTTTGTCTTTAGACAAATTCTCCCATCTAAAAAGAAAAAATAACTACTCATTGTGGCCATTGGTGAGGGAAAACCCACAAAGACCCAACATTAACTAGAGAAATGCATTTCCTGCAAAAATGCAGTGTGAATGCTTATTGCAGAAGAACTTGCTGGAAAACAGCTGAAATTGACTAAAAACATGCTGAAATGTACCGTAGCTGAAATGGAAGAGCATGAGAAAGAACACATTTGCTGAATTAGGTTTAAATAAGTAGAAATGAGCACAAAAATAAGCAATAAGCTAAAAGAAAAAACACTGAAATTAGAGGGAGAAATGCTGAAAAGGCTGAAAGAAATTAGCAGAAGTTACCACGAAAAACTCAAATTTTTCTGAAAACAGTTGAAATTAGCTAATTACTAAAGAAAGTAGCTGAAAAGGTTGGAACAAACTTAAATTAGCAGAATTATATGATAAATATGTGCATTTTAGCTTATACTACTACATTGAAATACTTATTCTTTCAAAGTCATCCTGCTGAACAGTTATATTCTACCACGTTGTTGTTGACTATCTCTTTAGGACGTTGTAAATATTACAATTATCACTTTTTGGTACTTTATTTTTGTACCCTTATTGCATGCTTTAGTATTTCTTGTTAGATTTTTTTAGCGGGTCAATTTGGTTCTTCTCATCCTAAGCATTTCATTGTACTGTACTGATAACCTTGTGTTAACCTTGCATATGACAAATTAACACAACTTGAACTTGAAAGCAGAAAGAACACGTTTGCTAAAAAAAGCAGAAATGAGCGCAAAGAGGAAATTATATATATGTATATATGTACATACTGTATATATAAAGCTGAAATAAACAAAAAACAGATGAAAAGTAGCTAAAAAAGCAGAAAGCTTAAATTACCAGAAGGAAGTGGAGAGAGCATGTTTTTGCTGAATTAGCAGAAAAAATAAAATAAAATAAACTTAAAAACTGCTAAATAGTATCTGAAATATAGAAAAAAGCACTTGCAGACGTCAGCCGAAAAGAGCATAACAAGTTGAAATTAGCAGAAATAAGTTAGAAGATAAAATGTTGTAGTTAGCCGAAAGAATCTAAAAGGATCACAAAACAGCTGAAAAACTGCTAAAATTTGCTGAAAATAGCTGAAGTAGCTGAAAAAAGTTTAATTTTGCACAACCAAGCTGAAAGAAGCTGAAGCAGAACAACATGTGAAAGGAGCAGTAAAAGGTTGTAAACACATCTAAAGATTTGAAGGATGTAAAATGAGCTCAATTAATTTTCTAGAATGAAAAAAAAATGGCAGAAAAGGCTAAATATTTCAAAAAGCTAAAGTTGCACCAATACCAAAAGTCACAGCAGGATTGTTCTGGACGAGCTGAATGTTTTGATTTATGATTTGTTGAAATACAAAAATTGGGCTGAGATGGGGTAGAGGCAGGGCAGCCGACCTGGGACTCCAAAGTTCAATCCCCAGCCATTCCCACATGCCGTCTCTGAGCAAGACACCCAATCCCTTATTGCTCCCTGGGCACCTACAGAGCTGCCCACTGCTCCACCTGGGTGCATCTCAGCTGCGATGGGTTAAATGCAGATAACTAATTTCACCATTGCATGGGAACATACAATAACAACACATAGCACTTATTATTATAATTATAATTATAATATTATTATAAATTGTATAACGAGAAAGATGCCAAAAACATACGGAAGAAAAATGGATCACAGTAGTGTGAATGCTTCATAAACGTTCACACTATTAAAGTAAACATTTCTGGATATGGACTATAGATATAATCAAAATGTTACTGCAGAAATATTTCTGCACCTGACTCACTCTGGAACCACTCCAAAGCGTTCATGTGTTGCTCCGAGAAAGATGGAAAAAATGAGACGTGCACTCCTTCCTCCTCACGTTCCAGTTTTCCGATGAGCTGCGTATAAGGCGTCCCAGACAATCTTGTCAGCCTCGGCTGCTTGTCGTGGCTCTTTGTGTGATTCCTCAGGCACGTGACAACCATCAACTGCCTGGTGCTGACAGCTGTGGAGATGCCATCAGTCCTCATTATCACGAGTTTCTGATAAGAAAAATAAATAAAAGCAAGGAAGTAAGGCTGACGGGTGCCTTTAGGGACTGACTGGTAGTGCAGGTATTTTAATCTTTGTGATGTTAGCAATAAACAGTAATACATCAAGTATTTTTACTGGAACATTCAGACACACGACTAACCAGTTTGTCAGTTTTCATCCCTGCTGAGTTCTTGTTGTCCTCTTCTTCTTTGTAAATTTTATTGACAGTCTTTACAGTAAAAAGCATCAAAGTTCATCTTAATACTTTTTTTGTTTTCCACCCATCTTTATTCTTTGGACAGACGTCGTCCTGAACACAGAACACAAAATTATAAAATAAAATATTGAAACAAATTAAAACTCTAAAAATGTCACGGAAAAAAAAACAATAAAAACAGAATGGGAGAAATAAAAATTCAACCCAAACATTCACCCATACCTGCTTCTTCCTTTTTGGGTCACCGGGGTCACAGGTGCCCATGTCCAGCAGTCACAGTGCGAGAAGCGGGGGACACCCTGGACAGGTGTCCAGTCCATCACAGGGACAGAGACAAAACAACCATTCACTCTCTCACTCACACCTATAGGGACAATTTAGAGTTACCAATCAGCCCAACATGCATGTTTTTGGTCTGTGGGAGGCAGGGCCGGATTAACAACCCCAGGGGCCCCTGGGCACCGAAGCTCACAGGGCCCCCTCCCTAACCTAACACCCATTTTACTATATATATATATATATATATATATATATATATATATATATATATATATTGTATTGACTACTACTATATACTACTGTATTGACTGTATTGTATATATAATACTACTGTATTGACATCATTCAGCAGCAAATCCCATCCATCCATCCATCCATCCTTCATCAGCAAATGATGTCAAACATGAACACTTCTGAAAGAGCAGCAGCTACTGCATTGACATCAATCAGCAGCAAACCAGTAGCAAATCACATCCATCAGAAACATGTTGCAACCATAGTGACACCAGTGCCTTGGTGTGCAGTCCATGTCCACGTGCATGAAAAACAAGTCCATGAGCTCTAAGAAAGCTCGAAGCAGCAGAAAAAGAATTCCCTTACTTTGATTGAAGTGTAGGTAGACAGTCTGTATGATGTTTTTCTCAAGTTCAAACCTGGATCACATGGAACTGCTTAGCCATTGCTCAACCATGAATGATGGGAGCATTTGAGGCCAGGTGTGAGTTCAGGTGTTCTGTTGGGGAGGTCAGCTGCCTGAAGAACTTGCATCCACTTCTCTGCTGTTTCCTGGGACTGCCACCTTTCTTTCTCCTGAGGTGAGGTGGTGAGGTGGTCTATCAGGCTGTTTGCAGTCACACATTCCTCATACAGCTCATCCATAGACATGTTTAGCCTGCCAAAAGGTGTTAAAGTTCATTAGTGACACATAGCCTAGGTTATGTAGTGATAAATAAATGGAAAAATGTGTATTGTTTATATTTATAAATTTAGCATTGTATGTAAACTATATTTTGAAATGTATTTATTAATTACCTATATGAACTGTGATTTTTTAAAGATGGACAAGGTTGTATGTTTGCATAGTGTAAAGTAAATTCACAATTATGTATTTATTTGTACGTGTCAATTGTACACTTTTGTTTATAACTATCAATAATTAAACATGGTTCACCACTACACTAGAAATTATTGAATTTTTACCTGCCAACCAGGTGAAGACTTTCAGTGATCTTCTCCA
>JBBPBX010006694.1:5494-15865 GCA_038048925.1 Garcialebias charrua
GTTAAAGTGACATCAGTTAATCTTCTGACACCTGATTTGGATAATCAGTAAACAAATGAAGATGAGGGGGAGTGGTGGCGCAGAGGTTATAGAAGGTGGGCCTGTGATCGGAAGGTCACAGGTTCAACTCCCCATACTGACAACATCAACACCTGCCTCCACCGTCATTTTCCCCATTCTTGGCCCGTGAACAAGAATCCCCTGGGTTTCCTAGATGGCAGCTCTCTGCTCCACACAGAGAGCTGTGGTAGCTCAGTGGTCTTTGGTTGCATCGGGAAAGGCATCTGGTGTAAAAACAATTGTCAAGTCTTTGTGGGAGTTAGTTTGCTTTGGCAACCCCTGAAGAAGGGAGCAGCCAGTAGAAGAATTAGAAGAAGATGAAGTAAACAGACGATAGATAGATGATACAGATGCAGCCAGATAAAAAGAAAACAAACTGTTTTTATAAGAAATGTTCAAGAAAGGTTTAACAGAAGGTAAACATGTGTATGGTGGCCCTGAAAAAAAAAAAACACAATTATATTTATTAACTGTTATGTAACCAGGAAAATCCCACTGAGATCACAGATCAATTTTACAAGGAAGGCCTTCATGTGTGACATTGTGTTTTTTCATTTGTAGTTTTTTATTTATTTTTATTTTATGGTTGTGGTTTAACCTTCAGAACCACTTGCTGCCTAAAAAAGCTACAGGGGCATCAAATACTGTATAACAAAACTCCTGAGCAGTGATTAGAGCTATTGCCCCTTGGTATGAGGGTCACAAAATTGCCCCCTGACTTGGAAACTCTCTGGGTGGAGTTTGTATGTTCTCCCTGGGAATTTGTGGGCTTTCTCTGGGTACACCCGTTCCCTCCCACCGACCACACACATGCATGTTTAAACTGGTAACTCTAAACATTTCCCAGGTGTGGTTGAGAGTGTGAATAATTGTTGGTCTCGACTGTCTCTGTGGATCTGTGGTGGACTTGTACTGTAACCCGCCTCTGGCACAGTGACTGCTGGAGATAGGAACCGGCTTCCCACGACCCTGAAAGGAGATGTGGATTAAAAAAAATAAAATAAAGGAATGGACAGATGGACATCAAAAGTACATTAGGTCAGTAATTGCCACTAAAAAACAGACATTGGTGCTTTGTAGATGTTAAGTAGTGTTTGAGTTCAGCATGCAGCATATCTTAGGTGACATTTGAATTAAATCAGCTATCTTGCAGCACATATCCGACTATAGCATTTAAGCTGAAACAGATTAAAAAAAAATAATAATCAGGTACAACGTGTGGATTTATACTAACTTGGCTTTGGGTCTTAAAGGAAGCATTGTGTGAAAGTAAAGAAGGCTTTATAAAAAGATAAGGGAAAGTTCAATAATGTTCTGTTTTTAACAAAGTAATCTTTGGGCTCAGTGAAATTTCTGCAGCCACCTGCAGATTGTGGCTTATTGAAAGAAAATTTGCTTGACAGCCTTTAATACCCATATTTCTAAAATTACCTTAACAATATTGCACATACAGTATATTGTAAGAATAAGAATTCCTAGAGTAGTTCGAAGCAAGGGATGATTTTGGATTTCACAGATTTGCAGATCTAAATGTTAATAATTGATGGTACAACCATAGCTAAAACAAAGTCTGAAAAGACCATACATTTTTTTTATGACAGATGTATTTTATCTTTTCTAATAATCTACTAATACTGTACTATGCTATTATAAGTCACTTTTAAATGCCCATCGAAGGTAGGAAATATAGTCTCTGCCCATCTATAAACTTTCTCTTGTCTGGCTCATAGCCTGATTCGCTCAACATAATTTAAGAAACGTCAATTACACATACAGATAGTCCCCGACTTATGAACGAGTTCCGTTCCTACGCCCGTTCGTAACACGAAAATCGCCGTAAGTCGGAACGCATACAATGCGGCGCAGTAAAACCGGATTTTCGACGTAACATGGAAAATTTATGCTAACGCGGCGCCGCACACCCGTTTATCGATGTGAGACTGAACAAGCGTACATACTAGTCCATAAACATGCACAGAACTGTATTTACAAACGGCTAGCTAACACAGTGTACCCTACACATTCATCTAAAAACACATATTTACTGTACAACAGTACTGTACTGCACAGTATGTTTAATAATTAAAAAAACTTTTAAAAAAAAAACCAGCAGTGTACAGTCCAGGTACAGTACTATAAAGAGGTAGAATCAGCACAGAAACAGCATAGAAAAGAAAATGCCCTTACTTTTATTGAAGAGGAGGTAGACAGGCTTATTGGGTGCTGCTGCTGCTCAACCCTGCATGAGGGGAGCTGCTCTACCCTGGAGTAGGGGAGCATGTGAGTCCAGAAAGGCAGGTCAGGTGCAGCTGTGGTCCTGATGCTGCTCGCTCAAGCATGGAGGAGTCCAGAAAAGTATGTCAGGTGAAGCTGTGGTCCTTATGCTGGTGAACCCTGAAAGAGGAGGGGCAGTTCAGTGAGGAGACCAGGGGATGCTGGTGCTGTTGACATGAGCAGACAGGTGGATGTAGAGATGAAGCTGATGTAACATAATAAAAAGAGAAATAAAAAACAGACAACAACATGGCCTCCTTACTTTTATTGAAAGGATGTTGGAGAGGAGGCATGTGAGTCCAGAAAAGCAGGTCAGGTGCAACTGTGGTCCTGATGCTGGTGAACCCTGAAGGAGGAGGGGCAGTTCAGTAAGGAGACCAGGGAATGCTGAAGAGGCTGTTGACATGAGCAGAGATAGGTGGATGAACAGATGCAGCTATAGCATAAAACAAAAAAAGAAAAGAAAAAAAAATTCATTACCTTTGTGATGATGCTATGCTGGTTAGTGAGGAGGTGAGCAGGTCAGGTCATAGACTGAAGAGAATGGTTTGATGCTGAGGCTGTTGGCTGAAGAGGAGGTGTGGCTGAGGCAGGTTGGGTAGAGAGGCGGAGGAGGTGAAGATGAGGCTGTTGACATGAAGAGAGACAGGTGGATGAACATAGGCAGCTATAAACATAAAACAAAACAGAAAAGCAAAAATAAAAATAACATTTCATTACCTGTATGGAGGGGGCAGGGGAGGGAGGCATGTTCACTATGGAGAGGGTAATATTTGCGTGGAATGCTGCCTTGCTGCAGCAGAGGTAGATGGCAGTTCTTCTGCTACTGAAACATATCCAGGAGGCGCTGTTGCGTCAGCAGCAGCAGTAGCAGCAGCAGATGTAGATGGCACAGCAGGCATCGGTATCATCTTAAAAAACTGTTGCATACTGCTCTGTACTGTGATGTTTTTCTTCTCATCCAGGATCTGCTTGTAACAAGCCACGGAATCCATCACCCCTCTGGCAACCCTGGCGTATCTCTCCATGTCAGGATCCTCAGCCCTGAAACATGCCATTGTTTCCTGCAACATCCTAAAAGCTTTAGCCAAGCCCTGCCTGGTCAATTTCTTGGTCTCTGGGCTTGGTGTAACTTCCTCCTCCTCCTCCTCCTCCTCCTCCATGATCTGCTTCTCTAGCTCGATCAGATCCTCAGGCGATAACTCCTCTCCATGTGATGCCAGCAGCTCTGTGACATCCTCCTCCTCGAGGTCCAAGTCCAGTGACATGCTCATCTCTACCACGTCCTGGATGAAACTGGTCACTGAATCCTGGGGCACAGGTGAAGCCTGAACATACTGGGGACACATTTTTTTCCACACTCCATTCAGGCTGCTCAGCTTCACCCGATCCCAGGAGTGGCCAATGTTGTTCACAGCATCCAATATGCTATACTTCTTCCAGAAGTCTTTCAAGGTCATCTCCTCATCTTTTTCTGTTGCCTCCAAAGCATCACCGATGACTCTTTGGAGGTAGTGTGCCTTGAAGGTGGATATCACCCCCTAGTCCATGGGCTGCAAAGTGAGGTGGTGTTTGGTGGAAGGTAGACAACCTTCACATTAGGGTGAAGGCCGTCCAGATGTGCAGGGTGGCCAGGTGCGTTGTCCAACAATAGCAGGACTTTGAAGGGAATGCTTTTAGAGGTGCAGAACCGTTGGACATCTGTCACAAAATGGTTGGTGAACCAGTCCTCGAAAACAGCCAGTGCCACCCACACCTTTCTGTTTGCCCTCCATATCACTGGCAGCTGACCATTTTCAATCCCCTTGAACACCCTGGGATTCAAGAACTGGTACACCAACATCTGTTTCAGCTTACAGTCTCCAGCAGCATTCCTTCCAAACAGCAACGTCAGGCACTCTTTGCCCACTTTGTGGCCTGGAGCTGTTGTTTCCTCCTTTGCGATATACGTGTGGTCAGGCAAATGCTTCCAGAAGAGTCCAGTCTCATCCACGTTGAAGACCTGCTGGGCTGTGTACCCCCCCTCCGTTATTATTTCAGCTAAAGCTTCTAGGAACTCTTGTACTTCCTCAACATCGCCACTAGCTGCTTCTCCTTAAATTTTGATGTTGTGAAAGTTGGCCCTCTCTTTAAATCTTTGAAACCACCCACGGCTGGCCAAAAAATCCTCAACTTCGCTACCCTCCCCCTTCTCTGCTTTTAATGCCTCGAAGATCTGTCTGGCTTTTGCCTGAATAACCAAAAGGCTAACAGGAATGTGACGTTGATTTTGGTCCTCCAGCCAAATAATCAACAGACGTTCCATCTCCATAATCAGGCCGCAACATTTTTTGGTAATAACGGTAGCTTTCATCGGTGCTGACCCCCTCACATGCTCCAGGATTTGAGCTTTGTCTTTCATTATGGTGCCGACTGTCGAACGCGCCAAGCCAAGTAGGCGTCCTATCTCCATCGGCGTTTCTCCTTTATCTGCCCGTTTAATAATATCGACCTTTACCTGCATTGTGATCGCCTTCCTCTTTTTAGCCACTGCGCTCCTATCAGAAGACTCCTGTTTTCTCTTTGGGGCCATTGCAAAGTTAGCAAACGCGTGTTAACTCTCAAATAAAATTGCTGATCTCTCGTTGTCTCTGTTCTCCAAACTCTCTACGCTCATCCCCCCGCGCCGTTACCTTAAATAAAGTACGATTTAGTATCACTCCGCCTTTGTCCATTGGGAGGGAACAGTACGCCTGTACCCTTCCGCTACTGTAAATTTCTATTGTCACCTACGCAAAGATAAACCGCCTCCCACCATTCCCCCCACCCCCTCTTCCACGCTCCCCCCTTCCCTCATGTACATTTTCGCTGTCCTGACTGAGGTTCAAATTCTACAGGTACCATATTTTCTGCCGTATGGTCACATCTACGCCGTAACTCGAAGCAATGTTTTTCAACGGAGCGCGTTCGTAAAGTCGAATTGCCGTAAGTCGGGGACTACCAGTATATCATCACTAGCTGGAGTACCACATACACTTTTTATCACTCCAGCTGCAAGTTAAAGGTCACAAATCAAGGTTGATTGTTATACAAGTTTGTTGCTTGTCTGGACCATTGGTATAGATTGTTGTATTGCTTTAGTAAAATGTGGTGATACAATTTGGACATATAATATGCTGTATGCAGCACTCTTGTTAATTTTATTTTGATTTAATTTGTTTAATTTGTTTTCAGATATTGACCCATTGTGTTTATTTATTTATTTATTTATTTTATTGATTTATAAAATGTATTACTTTTAAAAATACTATCCAAACAATTCCATAAAAGATAAAAATACAAAATATAAAAAATGAAAGGTAGCAGAAAGAAGAAAAATTATTATTATATCTGCCCCTTTTTTCAAACAATTAGTTCAAACATTAATGATATTCAAGTAACAGAACAAAATGAATAACTATTTCTAATTTTTCTAATTTTTTTTTCAACAGAGTTTGTACAATAGAGTTTTGATAAGAACCTCAGGAATAATTGCCTTATCTTGGACTATCTTCTTCTTCTTTTGGCTTTTCCCTCTTCAGGGGTCGCCACAACGAGTCATACTCCTTCACCTCACTCTGTCCTCTACATCCTCTGTCCTCACTCCAACTACCTCCATGTCCTCTCTAACTGCATCCATATATCTCCTCTTTGTCTTTTTCCTGGCAGCTGCATTTCTATCATTCTTCCACCAATATAACCCACAGTTCCTCCTCTTGACATGTCCAAACCATCTCAGTCTGGCCTCCTCAACTTTATCTCCCAATTGTTCAACATGTGCTGTACCTCTGATGATCTCATTCCTAATTTTATCTATCTTTGTCACTCCTAAGGAGAACCACAGCATCTTCATTTCTGCCACTTCCAGTTATTTATCCTATCTTTTTGTCAATGCCACTGCCTCCAGACCACATAGCTGGTCTCATCACTGTCTTGTAAACTTTTCCTTTGATGTTTGCTGACCTTATAAAGGACCTTACAATTTACTATTATTAATAATAATAATATTAATAATAATAATAATAATAATAATAATAATAATAATAATAATAATAATAATAATAATAATATAATAATAATAGCACAACTGAATTAAAATAAAGTGTTATGTGTGAAACATTGATAATATGCCTTGCCATTTGCACAAGAAGAAAACATTGAGAGTTATGCCTAAATAACTGCTACAGATCTAAATGGACTGGAGTATAGCCAAAACATTTTCAATATTATGGGAGAGAGTTAAATTTACTGAGGTTTAATGTTGTAAAATATGTTTCCCTGCAGTAAATTAGGGGTGAAACAGGTTAAATCATATCATCTGGACCAGTTTCTTTAAGTGAGAAACTGGTCCAGATGATATGGTAAATGGTAAATGATAAATGGAGCTTACTTATATAGTGCTTTCCAGCCCCCTATGAGGGGCCCCAAAGCGCTTCACAGTACCAGCCATCCCATTCATACACACATTCATACAACGGTAGTGGTAGACTGTCATGCAAGGCGCCAGCCAGTCCTACTGGGAGCAACTCGGGGTTAAGTGTCTTGCCCAGGGACACAACGAGGTATGCAGTGACCGGGGATTGAACCTGGGAATTTCCGGTCCTGAGCCGGCTGCCCTGCCTCTACACCATCTCGGCCCCTGAATTCACCTTTTTTGTTGTTGTTAACTACCTGGATGATTGTGCTTACAATCCTAATAAATTAGGGACACTTTTTTGTTGCTTTATATATATATATATATATATATATATATATATATTATATATATACAGTGGCGGGCCGTGCATTTCACACCTAGGCCTTCAGTAGTGCTCCGTCTGAATCAATCCAAGCCTCAATAACTATTTTATGGCTATAAACTTCTACTACAGGTACAGCTGCGACACACATAAAAAAGCATCAAAAATAACCTGATAAAACTGCAATATTATTTAGGAATATAGCAACATTTTACTCACCAAAAATCCTGATTATTTGTTATTACACTGTCTTTAATATTATATTAATAATTGATAATAAATATTTAATATCCCCAGGTAATAATTTGAGGTCACAGCTTCTGTTATGATCTTGTCTGATATTAGACAGAGTTTTGTGTGAGACAATAAAAAGATGGCAAAAATGCTGAACAGGACACATTAATGTATTATAAAATTATAAAATGAATAAATAAAATAAAATAAAATATTAAATAGTTGAACCTTTGAAATTTTGAGTTTTTTTTAAACACAAAGACAATTTACAGACATATGAAAGGGAAAAAAACAAGATATAAAATGAAAGGTAGCAGATGAAAAAAATCATATTTGCTCTTTCTTAAAACAAAATAAATTCAAACAATCAATTCAAACAATAATTATCTATAAATAATATAACAAAACTCACCAGAGTGTGTGGAACAAACTAGCAGTTATTTTGGGACATGCAGAAAGTTGTACCATGACGTTTCACCGCTGATATCAGGCCATTCTTCTTTGTTACGTCCAACACATGAGCTCCTGCTTCGCGTTGTTTCCAGCAGCAAACACAAAGTCAAAAAGTCAAAGTCAAAGTCAACTTTATTGTCAGAACTGCAATATGTACAGGACATACACAGGATTGAAATTGCGTTTCTCTCAGTCCCTCGGTGCAACAGTAACCATTTAAACACTAAAACACTGAAACATTTAATAAACATAAGCATAAAATAGTAAAAGTGTAACACTGTCCTGAGTTTTTGCATAGTAGTATAAAAGTATGAAAATTTACACCAACACTAAAACACTAAACATTTAATGAACATAAGCATAAAATGAAATAATAAAAGTGTAATACTGTCCTGAGTTTTTGCATAGTAGTATAAAAAGTATAAAAAGTATATCTATAAAATAAACTGAAGGTTCTAGCATTGACATTTGCAAAGAGTGGCAAAGCAGCATATGAGTTAATGTACACAGTATATGTATGAGGTAGTTGATGTTGGTATAGAGGCAAAGTGGCATATGCAGTAAGGCACATTGGGCATCCTTAAATAAGGCTGGTCAGAGAATACTGTATATGTATCAGCAGTAGTGTAGATATAAAAGTAGTGTAAATGTAAACAGTAGTAATAAATGTAAACAGTAGTAATAAATGTAAACAGTAGTAATAAATGTAAACAGTAGTAATAAATGTAAACAGTATTAATAAATGTAAACAGTGAATGTAAACAGTAGTATGACTATAGGCAGTAATGTAATACAAACATTAGTGCAAATATGAGAAGTAGTGCAAACTGAATGAGCACATGACCGAGAGTTTAGTGAATAACCCGTTTGATGACACAGAGTCCAGTGTTAAAATCTTTGTGTTGTGTGGTAATGTGTGAGAAAGTTTTTTGTGTTAAGGCAGTTCAAATGGGAGGGGAGGCAGAGCAGGCAGAGTGTTTAGCATCCTGACTGCCTGATGAACAGAGCTGTCTCTCAGTCTGCTGGTTCGAGCCTGGAGACTTCTCAGTCTCCTCCCTGATGGCAGCAGTCTGAAGCAGCTGTGTAGTGGGTGTGTGGGATCACCTGCCATGCAGAGGGCTTTCCGAGTGAGGCGGTTGCTGTGTAAGTCCTGCAGTGAAGGGAAGGAGGTGCCGACGATCTTCGCAGCTGCTTTCACGATGCTTTCACACCGCGGTAAAGTTAGTTTAAAGTTGGACGTAGCAACGCAGCGCTGAAGAGACACGCTGACACGGAGCTTGAATATCCAACGTCCAACTTGATACTAACTTCACTGCGGTGCAGCAAACAGTAAACAAAGTCCGTTTTCTCTCTTTCTACCTTTCAGGTCGTGTGACCGGACATTACATCCAATAACACAGCAAGTTTGGACCATTGCAAAACTGTAAAAACCTACTTAGATTCTAAAAAAAAATTAGCGAAAAAGCTTACTGTATTTTAATGGCCAGCCCCAGAGCCTCTGGCCAGCCCGAACCGACTATCAACTTCCGCGCCGCGGGTGTGACGTCACACGTTGACTATCCAATCAAAGCGGGTGAATAGCTGACATTTCCGTGTTGGTTGCGGTGAATACTCTTGGTGACGCGTTTAGCATCAGGTCTCGCCAACTCAAAATCTGATTGGTTGAAGCAACAGCTTGGATAGCGCTGCAGTGAGAAGCAGAGCTGCGAGAGAAGGCTTCTAATCTACCTAGCAACAAGTAGTGGCTAAAATGTGATTGGTTAAAGGCTTAAATATTAAAATACACTCTGGAAGCAGAGCAAACAGGGAGGTAGCAATGAAAGGAAGCGGTCAGACCATTTGGGATTATTTAATACGTATTCATGGACAAAATATAATAAAAATAAAAAATATTAATTTTAATTTTAATTTTAAATAATTTTAAGGCCTTCTCTGAAGGCCTTGCAGGCCCTGAGGGTCCACCACTATAGGTAGTCCTCGACTTACGACACCCCCGACTTACAACGTTTCGGACTTACGTACGTATCTCATTATAAAAAAATAAAAAAAATAAAAAATAAAAATATATATATATTTTTTTTATAATAAATAAATAAATAAATGTACAGTACTGTACAGTCACCAAGCACTTAGCCTATCCTAACACAGTTAAGTGAGTTGAATTGTCTCCCTCCTCCCTAGCAGGCTCCATTCACATAAAGGGAGCTAGCTCCCTTTGAAAGGGAGACAATTCAACTCACTCCTTCATCTTTAAAAACTGTGTTAGGATAGGCTAAGTGCTTGGTAATTGTACAGTACTGTACATCTATTTATTTATTTATTTTAAAAAAATGTTTTGTTTTTTTTAGATGATCCTACTTACGAATTTTCGACATACAAACGGCCCGTAGGTACGGAACTCGTTCGTAAGTTGGGGACTACCTGTATATATATATATACCATATAGTCAGTCTCTGACTATATATACCCTGCATCCTATTGTTGATCACATTAATTTTAGAACAGTTGCTCTTATTCAGAAAGAGTCAATTTTAAGTTGTTTTATTTTAAATAAAATAACTAAAATTCAGGGAATCACTTTCTGATATACAAA